>PVKA01008027.1:6862-74965 GCA_004027165.1 Ctenomys sociabilis
AAAAAAAAAAAAAAAAAAAAAAAAAAAAAAAAAAAAAAAAAAAAAAAAAAAAAAAAAAAAAAAAAAAAAAAAAAAAAAAAAAAAAACTGTATATTAAAATCACTAATGAGTTTTCACTGAAAAGCAAAATAACTAATTCTGAAGAAGAGAGGAAGAATCCCTTGCCCCAAGGAATTTCCAGTCTAATGGAAGAATTCCAGCTCATATGGACTTTATCAACCACAAAAAGCAAAAACATAAGGACAGCTCCCTAGAACTGTCACAGTGTTGATCTTCTTTATAGCTGTGACACGAGCTTGGTGCAGGCATACCTCCTTTCATTGCTTTGCTTTATTGAATTTGGAGGGGACTGTGTTGATTTTTTGGGGCGGAAGTCTGTGACAGCCTTGCACTGAGCACATTCAAGGGCCCCAGCTTCCCTGGTCCACTTTCTGTCTCCCATCACATTGCTGCTCTGTCTGCTGTGGTGCTCTGTGACAGGTCATCTTCAGTGTTACTATTCTAATTATTTGAAGGTGTCTCACACCCCAGCCTAAGTGGAAAGCCTAAACACTCTCTGGGTGCTGACTGCTCCACCCTCTCAGCATGCCTGCCTTTGGCCCCCTCCTCGGGCTTCCTACTTCCTGAAAGAAAAATACTGAAATTAAACCACCACTGCCCCCACGAGGGCCGCAGCATGCTTAGTGGAAAGCTAGACTCCCCGCCTCTTCCATCAAAAGCTGGAGGGCCGAAGCTTGCTGAAGAAAGCCTGTTGAAAGTCCAGAAGGCCAAAGCCAGCAAGACCTCTTCCACCCACTGTGAAGCGCAGAGAGAAACGAGTGGGAAATCAGGAAGCTTCTCAGCAGCCGCAGGGCGAAGTGAAGCAACGCTGCTGTAGAAGCAGACAGGGTAGAAGATCGAACTTGCCACAAAGGCCCAGGGAGCTGCAGAAGAAAGCTGGAAGCTAGCACAGATGGCCCCCTGTGGCTAGGAAAGAAGCCATTGCCAAAGGAGGAGGCAAGAGAGAAGAAGGCAAACTTAATGCATATTTTTTTTCATTTATTTTTATTGGCATGCATCACATCCCTCCTCTAGAGTCAGTCCGTGAACACATCTCTTCCCCTTTCCCCTCTCCCTCGGCCCCCTTCACCTCTCGGTCTGCTTCCCCTTTGAGAAGACCTATCTCCCTACTTCTGTCAGCAACTTTTATCTTGGTGAATTGCAAACCTCCTGAGTTGCTAGCTAGGACCACAGGCTCGTCACCCCACACCCAGCAATGAAGTCTTTTAACATAGGCTCTCCATACTTTTTTTATTTTGTTGTTATATATTTAATAATCTATAGTACAGGATAAATGAAGTTCACATAGACTATAAAACCCAAGCATTCTCATGATTTGCTTTATAATGATAACTGTTTATCACTGTGCCCTGAATCTACACCCACACTAAGCCTGCACCTGGAAAATGTATGGTGCCCAGCAGATGATGTTGAAAGCTAACAAGAAGCCGGGCGTGGTAGCACAGGCCTGTAATCCCAGCACTCGGGAGGCTGAGGCAGGAGGATTGTTGTGAGTTTGAGATCAGCCTGAGCTACAAAGTGAACTTAAGGCCAGCCTGAACTGCATAGTGAGACCCTGTCTCAAAAAAAGACAAAAAAAAAAAAAAGAAAGAAAGACAGCTAACAAGAAAATATTCACAGTTCTACAGCTTGTCACAGGCAGAGAGATGGATTTAATATGATCCCTCTTCCGGCCCTTCTCACTTCACCCTCCCACTTTACACGTACAAATCCCACCCTCCACCCTCCTAACATTGATTATGCATCTGTGTGCCGGCCACTGTGCTGCCTTTCACTAAATCTCTGTCCTGCCACTTATGCTGCTGAGAATTTTTGGAAGAGCTCCTAGCATTTAAAAAAGTAGCTTTCAGTTTTCTGGTTCAGTATAGTCCCAAGTAATGGGGTTGGTTAAAATTCAGATCTCTAGACTTATTCAGCACAGGGTCTGGATCCATTTTTCTGAAGTCCATCTCTGAGGCTTTCCCTTTTGCCCCGCCCTGCGCTCTGTCTGTATTTTTTAAGAGTCACCCTAAAAGGCAGAGGCAGGAGGATTCTGAGTTCCTGGGCAACTTAGTGGCAGAAGGGCATCTTTTTCAAAATACATTTTAAAAAGTAAAAACTGGGCTGCGAACATAGTACTTATGTGAGTGAAGTAACTGAGAAAAGCCTGTTGAAAGTCCAGAAGGCCAAAGCCAGCAAGTAATTGAGTGATTTAGTGAGATCTTGTCAATCCCTAGTACTGAAAACAAACAAACAAACAAACTAAAAACTCATAGACAAAGAATGCGCTCTCACATCTGATGCAGGTGGTCCACATAGAGAATACCACTGCGGCATCAAATGTGGGGTGGCATGCCTTGCATGAGCAGTCTCTGCTTGTCCTGCCTCATGTCCTCTGCCCTCCTGGGCCTCTTCTGCATCCACCCCAGCTTTCCCCCTGCCCCGCCCTGTGCTCTGTCTGTGCAAAGCTGCATCCCAAGCTGCTGAGCAGCTGCTGAAGTCTAGCTGCTGGGACTCCCTCAGAGGCCAAGGGTGCTCTGTGATATACAGTGCCACAGTTCTTCACATCCGTGTGGATGCCTGTGCCCATGTGTGCATGACTCTGTGTGTGTGTGTGTGTGTGTGTGTGTGTCCCTGTATACATGCTCAGAGCTTTCACAGTTTTTGTAGACACTGGACATCAACATTTGGCAAATTCTCCTACATCACAAATGTCTTGAAGTTGGGGACCCTTCCTCTGTCAGTGCTGAGTATCTTCTGTGGTACACAGGAGGGGTTGAACCCCTTCGGAGGCATCCTAGGTCACATGGCCAGAAAACTGCCTATTTAGAATCTGAACTAAGTCTTCAAACTCCAGATGTGGACATTTTTCCAGGTACTGCTCTGCCTTTTCAATGACCCAAGTGCTTGTCACTTTTCACAGTGTTGTGCCTCAACTGTAGTGTTATGTTACTTCATATTTCAAAGATCATGAGAGCCCAAGCTACACATTAAGATCCTATCTCAAAATATCAAATCCCCCCCCAAAAAATGAGAAAGACTTGAGTGTGGTGGCATAGGCCAGTAATCCTAGTGCTCTGAGAGGCTAAGGCAGTAAGACTGCAAATTTGTACCCAGCCTAAGCAACTGAGTGACTTAGTGAGATCTTGTCACAACACAACACAAGGGAAATAATAAAAAGGGCTGGGAATGTGGCTCAGTGTGAAGGCCCTGGGTTTAATCCCCAGAACAAAACAATATAAGCAGCCCTTACCCCCTTTCTTCCAAGAATACACCTGTCCAGTGGAGTTAGCTCAGTCTAACCAATTTCTGTATTTCCCACAATTCCTAGTAGTATATATGGCACTTAATAGAGTTATAAAATTAAAAGTGTCTGTTAAATGAGTGGCCAAGCTACTCGTACAACAGACAGTACTAATCAGGGAAAACCTCAAATAGGAACCTCCTGCCTTTGTTTTTACTGTTCCTTTTTTGTCCCTCCTCTTTATTATTCATTTATTTGTTTGTTTTTTAGTATGTATTTTCATACAGTATCTACACTGTGGTCTCACTACACAGATCAGACTCATAGAGAAAAGGCTTCATCCTACCTCAACACCAGCTTAACAACTCCTAGCTCTGAAGCCCCAGAGACTGACGTCACAAACAGGATCCTGAACCACAAAACCCAGCATGCCGTGCGAAGAAGAGCCGGGCCTTGCGGAAACTGCCCAATGATTGGCAAATTCGGGCGCTTCCTTCCGGTAGGAGAGTCCAAGGACGGGGATTGGGAGGCCGCTTCCGGGTTGGGCAGGCTCCATAGGGGAGAGGTTTGTGGGGGAGCTCGGGGTCCCCTGCCCGCGGAGGAGATGGATGAGGACGGGCTCCCGCTCATGGGGTCAGGCATAGACCTGACCAAGGTTTGTAAGAGACGGAGCTGAACTTACGGCCACCGGGGAGGAGGATGGGGAGCCGCCGGGTTCCTGGGGGCGCCATCCCTCCAGGACCGCCCACTGCGACCTGGCCGGTCCTCGCAGCCGCTGGCCTGGGGCGCGACCGCCGGCGGGTCACCCCGAGCGGCCCCTGCCGGGGCGTCACGCGTGTGCGCAGCGGCCGGGCGGGCTTATCCCCTGCGACTCTTGTTTGTTTTACACGACGCAGGTGCCCGCGATCCAACAGAAAAGGACGGTGGCGTTTCTTAACCAATTCGTGGTGCACACCGTGCAGTTCCTCAACCGCTTTTCCACGGTGTGTGAGGAGGTAGGTCCCGGGAGCCCTCTGCACAGCACAGCACGGCCTAGAAACAGCGCTCCCTTTCCGGGGAGTAAAATGCGAGCCTCAGTCCCGCCCTGTTCACGCACCCGGACCCCCTGCAGGCGCGGTGCTGCCGCCGGTGCAGACGTCTCTAGGAACGTATCTCAGTCCGGCTTCCTGGGACGAAGGAAACAAAATGTCGCAGTTGAAGACGCTTTTTAGTTTGAAATTCGTTACCCCACGCCCGAAAGATTTACCTTTGACATTTATTTGACATTCTGTGATGCAAAGATGGCAAAGGAAAAGCACCTAAAACATAACTTTGGTATCAGGGCTCATTCTGGAAATAAAAATACTGCTGCAGGTGCCCTATGAATGCTAAGTACCCGATTAAGGGTTAGGCACCAAGTTCAACGGCCCTTCCCTCTTTTAAAAAGCTTAGCTTCAGCCCCTAACACAACAGACAGGATAAAATAAATTTTTTAAAAAAGTTTATAGATAAACTAGATAAATAGGCTAGATAAAATAAATTTTTTAAAAACGTTTAAAAGTCAGAAAAAGAGGATGAGGAGAACAATGAGAAATGTAAGTCAAAAACAAATTAAGAAAAATCATAGAACTTTGAAATAATTCTCAGGGGAATCAGTTGAACATTGTGACTTCTATAAGCCCCAGCTTTAGCAGGTGGAAGTTCTGCTAGGTGTTAAACTGTAAAATAATACACGGAGACAGGAAGACCATCTTCAGTTGTACGGGATCCACCTCTTGTTAGAATCTCCTGTCATCTCATTTCACTCAAACAAGCAAGAGTGAAATATGATAGATGGCAGACTGAGGAGCTCTTCACAGCATGTTGTATGTGTCAGCAGACCCACAGGTTTAGTTTAGATGCCTGCTGCTTCTCCAGACAGAATGTAGAATTAAGAAAACTCAGTAAGCCTCACAGTGAATGTAATCATTATTCACCACAGACATGTACTAATTACTTAGAAATTAAGAAAAAATAAACCAACATTTCTCCTTTAATATGTATTCTGGAGGGGTGGAGAAATATTTGGAGAAAGACTGTCCTAGGGTGGGTAGCTGAAAGAAGTCTCCATTTCCTCATAGTCCTTGCAGCTGGGTTAAATAAGGAACCCACACGCCTAGGAAAGGAATTTGATTAACTCCTGCAGGGACATCATTCCTTTGTAAGCTTAGAGCTTTAATGCTGGGAGCATAAGTATTTATCAGAGACAACAGTAAGCGTCTGGTTCTGATCCCTTAGGCGTGATGGAAGCCGCCTGGTTGCTCTTTAACTCCTGTTCCTCTCACCACAGCACTTTTTGCTGAGTCACTATTCCCTCCTCCTCCCTTGAGCTCTAAACAAAAATTTGTTGGTCAAAATCCATGCAGTTAGACTGTTGCTTTTTCTCCTTTTTAAAAGCACATTATTTATCCTGGCTGCCCATAATGCATGGGTTCTGATGGGGCGCAACATGATATGTTCATATTTTCACATTATTGAGGGACTAAATAAAACTAATTGGGTGATTTGATGTACTGAAGATTTTTGTGGTCAGAACTCTTACCTCAAAAGCAGTTTTCAGGGACCCAGTATATTGTCATTACCTGAGGTTTATGTTGCATGTATTCCTTGTGTTTCACTGAAATTTTGTACCCCTTGGCTCACAGGGCCCCTGTCTTCCTATCCTCCCTTCCTTGCTCTTGCCAACCTCTGCTGAGCACCATTTTGCTCTCTGAGGTCTCCTGTTTTTCTGTTCCACGTATAAGGGAGGTTGTGTGATACATGTGTCTCTGTGCCTGGCTTATTTCATTCAGCACAACATCTTCCCCAGCCATCCTTGTTGTATACAGCAAGATTTCGTCCTTTTGCATAGCCATATAGTGAGCACATTCACCTGGTTTTATCTGTTCATCAGGTGATTCCATTCTTGGCCCTTGTGAATAACTCCACCATGACCATGAAACTAGCTGTGGCTTCTCCCAATTCATGTTGTGTCCTTAGGTACAGACCCAGCTAGGAAAAGGCTAAATCATCCAGTAGCTCTGTCTCCATAGTGTTTCGCAAAAAAATATATGCTGTACTAATTTACACTCACCCTGGCAGTGTGCAGGAGTCCATGCTGCCTGCCTCTATGCTGACGCTTAATAAAATCCAGGGTATCGTTCCATTTTACTTGTGTCTTGGGTTCATATTGATACTGGGGATTGAACCCAAGGCCACTGTACTGAGCCACTATTATCTGTAGCCCTTCAGATCTAATTCATTTAGAGATTTATATTCACTTTTGGAAAAGAGTCTCATTGTGTAGCCCAGGCTGGCCCTGAGCTCCCAGGGATGGCCGTAGAGCCTGCATCTGCAGGGCCAGGCCTAGTCCAGCCAGCACCAAGGTCACCTCTGGGTTCTCCCTGAGCCCAGGGCAGTGTCGAAGGCCCCAGCCAAAGTGGTGGCACCTGGGCTGTTGCTGGTGGCCAGAGTCAGTTGGGAGGCCCCCAAGCTGTGTGTGGTGTCACCTGGGTTGCCTGTGGTCTCTGCAGAGCCTGAGGCTCCCTTCTGCCCCAGCCCTGTGGATGCTGCTCTCCACACTGCGCTACTGCCCTCTCTGGTGGGTCCTTCCTGGCTGTCACCTGTCTCCTGCTTTCCTTATCTGTGAGGGGTTTTCCTAGGTCTTGGATTGCTATCTGTGGGCAGCAAGCATGGAGAACCCTGCTGTGTGTCCACTGGGTACCAGCCTTCTGCAGGGTGAGCATCATCAGCTCCTGTTAGCAGGTGGGGCGTTTGTGTGTGGAGAGCCAAACTGGGTTTGCTGTGGGCTTGCTTCGTGCTTGCACTGTGCTGAGCTTCCCCTGTGTTGAACTCAGGATGGGGCCACAGCAGTGGTGTGAATCTGAGGGCTGCCCTGGCCAGAGCCACTGCAGTGCATACGTTCCTGTGCACAGGCTGCTGCTCCCAGGTCTCCCATGCCAGAACTGCAAAGAAAGGTGCTGACTTAGCAGAGTGGATGTGAGCATGTGACAGTTCCTTAAAGGAGACCCTAGGATGCTGTAAGGAGGTATAGTACAGCCAGTGCCAGTACGGCAGCTGCAAGTGCATGTTGTCTGTACCTATAATGCAGTACTCCGAAAATTCCCATGTTAAAATTGAGAAAACTTGGGGCCAGAAAGATAGCTCTGTGGCCTAAGTGCCTGTCTGGCAGGTGCAAGGACCTGGGTTTGATCCCAAGACCTCATGCTTCACCACGCTAGACCCCCAAAACGGGTATATTGGTGCATGCCTGTATTCCCAGTGTTGGGGAGGCCGAGACAGCCAGATCACAAGTCCAAGCTGCATAGCAAGGCACTGTACCAAATAAATAAGCTTTGAAAAATTGAGAGTACTAGTTATTGATAAACTATCCACAAATATGAATTTAATGAAATAAACTTATTGATTATTATAATTTTTAAATCAGTATTTTTACGTTGGGTAGTATTAAAACTCAGCTGGCTAGATGCAGCTGAGTTATAGAGTATTAATTTTATTAGAAAAAGACCCTTTGAGCTGGCCAGATAGCTCAGCAGATTAAAGTGCCCACTTAGGCATACGCAGGGGCCAGGGTTTGATCCCTGGCCTTTGTGCTGGCTCCACACCCCCCTTGCATGTGCTGAGATGACAATTGAGACTGAGTGTGGTAGCATGCACCTATAATTCCAGCAGTTGGGAGGCTGAAAACAAAGATCATTACGAGTCCAATCTATGTAGTGAGACCCTGGAGGATCACTACAAGTCATCTATGTAATGAGACCCTGAAGACCCTGCACTAAATACATTAGAAAAAGAAAAACCTGTAATGGTGGTCAGATCCAGTTGGAACCCGGTAAAACCAGCCACGCAAGGGGACAGTCATGGTTATACCTCGATGGGACCATGTTGACCATCACAGCCACAGTCATGGAGCCATCCACGGTGTTTTAGAACCTGTATTTATGGCTACAGAGCAGCTTCTGTGAATGAAGACCGGAAGTCATGGTTAAACAGCTTGCTGGCTGTGAAACTTGAGTCCATCCTATTTCTAGATTCTATCTTTGGAGATGCCAAGGTGCTCACCCTGAGTGTTCTGTACCTGGCACAGAACAGAAAAGCCTGTGATTCCACAGCAAAGTGTACAGTGCATGTTCACAACGAGCTGGAACTTGGCATCCCTCTGGCTGTCACCCTGGGTGGCTGGAGTTTGCAAGGCGACTGCTTCACAAGGTCCTGGGCATTTTTTGCCATCTTCTGGTCATGTTCCCCAGGGCAGTGCTCACCCCAAAGATGGCCACACATCTCCATCCCAGCTTGCAAAAGACAAAAGAGGCAAACACAAGCAGCTTTGCTTTTTATGGCAGGCAGTGGGGCCAAGTGCAGTGCTGCCCTCGAGGCAGCAACACAAATGAGACTGGGTTCTGGACTGAAGTCTGGACTCTGGTCATGCATGGTGTTCATTTCTCAGGGTGGCAAGGCACCGCCTGTGTGCCCACTGCACTCATTTTTAAGATGGGTTGGCAGTGTGATGGTGGAACCCGGAGCTTTCTGCCTGCAGGGCCTGTGCACACCACTGAGCTGCTCTCCCAGCCCTGGTGGGAGTCCCAAACACTGATGCCTCGTGTTTCAAGATGGCCCTTTTGTTTGCATGGCTGTCATGGCTTGTGTCTTGGTGTCCTTCCCCCTGCCCCGCATGCAGTCATAGGTGGGGCTTTTTCAGAGGTGGCTGGGTCTAGAGTGTGATGCTGAGATTAAGCATATGTGATTACTAAATTAGTCCACTGCTTGGTTGGCACTGCCCTAATCACCACAGCCCAGCTAGAGCATACTAGGGGCAGATGGAAGCTACTGAGGTCTCTTGCTTGCTTTGCTACCTTCTGCCCACCATGAGCTCTTCTGCAGTGCCCTGCGTCACACCACCCTGTCTGGAAGTCAACCAGCTCTTCCTACTGTGAGCTAAATAAACTGTTCTTCCTTTACTGTTGGTGTTGGATACTTTATTTAAGCAAAGAGAAAAGTAACTAAGATAGTGGATAAATGTGTGTTTGCACTGGGTAATTAGAGCATAGTGGATAAATGTGTGTTTGCACTGGGTAATTAGAGCGTAGTAAACTCTTTGTTCTGGGTTGCCTAGGATTTTGGTAGTAGATTGTTTCTTTTTCTTTCTTTCTTTTTTTTTTTTTTGTGGTACTGGGGATCGAACTTAGGACCTTGCACCTGCCAATAGGCACTTATGCTGCTGAACTACCTCCCTGGTACCTCTTTCTTTTTGCTTCTTATGTGCTCTAATTTTTTCTCGTAATTCTTTCCAAAATAAATTGTTCATCCTCCAATGTCATCCTTTTTTCGTTTCAAACTTGAGAACTTAAAATTTGGGACAAATGCTATGTGTGTGCACAGTTTACTAATTTCCCCAGGCAGGTCCCGTTGCTGGCCTGAAGTCCCTCCACTGACAGTAGCCAACTTTGATGTCTTGGGCGCTGTTCCAGAAGCAAGGGCTGCAGCAGTGGATGGAAGGCCCTGCTGGGATTCTGTTTCATCATATTCTAACCCCGTGGATTATTGCAGTAATGCGTTTGCTAACTGAACATATAAATTTTTAAAAACTAGTAAATCTGATTTTGTAAATAACTAAAGAGAACTATAAAGATAGTGCTTAAGTTCCTGTTCTTATTCGTGTAAATAAGTTAGAATGTTAGAAAATGACTAATACTTAAGCAGTAGTTTTTAATTTTTTTTAAACCTGCCCTTTGTTGTCATTTTTGACAATTTTAATTGAACACTTTATTCTTATGGCTGTGGTTTTTCTTTTGCAGAAACTGGCAAACCTTTCTCTGAGGATACAACAAATTGAAACAACTCTCAATATTTTAGATGCAAAGGTTTGTATATTGTAAAATTTATAGTATAAACCTTATTGGACATATATTAACCTCAGTCCTACTTTATTTGCTATTTCAAATGAATTAAGTTTAACTCAAGCATTTATGAAGTAGTACAGTATTGAGTTTTGTAAAGAACTTGCAAGGAGAAAGTGTTTATTATGAACCATGAACTGCACCATCCCAAATGTGCTCAGGGGCTGTGAAGTCTTTCATTATACTGGTCAGAAACATAGCAGAGTACTGTGCTAACAGGTAGAGCTCCCCTGGAGTTCATTTCATAGGATGGATGACCTGAAGCTACGTGAGCAGTTGTTCTTTAACGGCTGTGTAATGCAGTGATACTTAGGGAGGAGTGTCAGTGTGGTATTAGAAACTGTAAGAGTTGACTGAAAAATAGGCTGTTTTGGTTGGAAGATCCAAAGTTTTTGGTAAATAACAGTTACATGTTTTAACTTCGTTTCCATTTTTAAAACATTGTCCATTTCTTCCTATTCATAAAGACACTACATTTCTGTGACTTGATTCATCAAAGAAAAATCCATAAAAGTGCAATTTTTATATGTCAGGTAAATTAAATTTTTTTAAATGTCCTAAAATATTTGTTAAATATTTATGAGAGAAGAAATGCTGCTAATGTCTTCAGGATAAAAGCTGGAGCATCTGGCTAGTCCTACTCAATGCTTAGGCCTGCGGTAGCTGTGCTTCTCTGAAAACACCTCTCTAGGTGCATGCATAGGCTCCCAGGTCTTACAGCCTCACCCATAGCTGCTGCACTGAGAAGGTGACTGGCTGGCAGTCAGCACTGCCCTTGGAGATCGCAGTGCCACTGGCATTCTCGTTAGTTCTGTCCTATGACTGTGCATCCTGTTTAAATGTTTGGGGTTGGGGCCAGCTAGATAGCTCAGCGGTCTAAAGCACCTGCTTCAGTGGCCACAGGGGACTGCAGTTCCATCCCCAACACCACATGCCACATTGGCCCCGCCTCAGAGTGGGCTGAGCCAGCCCCCCAAAATAAATGTTTGGGGCATTCTTATAGGTTAGAGTTCAAGGTCACAAGTTCAGTACACTGTGTTTAGTTCCATGGCAAAAGTGTTAATCTGTAAAGTTAGTCAAATACCTGGCACATGTGAATCACCAAATATCAGAATAAGATCGAAAGAGAATTTGCACAGCTCTTGCAAATCTAATGTGACATTCTTAATGACTTCAGGCTGAAAAGCTGAGAGTGTGCCATTCTTTCATATAGGAGAAACTGCATTTTTAGTACCATTACACATGTGTGAGTGTGTTAGCCAGGTCAGGCTGAGGCAGTCTCCCTAGCAGCAGGGATGATGAGAGGCACCGAGCCCCGCACCACACACTGAATGCCATGAAAGACAGCAGTGCACTACACCACACATTTGGATATAAAAGCAAGAGGTTTTTCTTCACATCCCAGATAACTAAAATTTAAAATGTGGGCTAGCAAAATTGCGAGCTCAAGACCAGACTGAACTATATACAGAGGCCCTGTCTCAAAAAATGAAAAGGAAAAAAAATAATGGTAAAATGTATTCTATTGAACATTTTTAAAAGACAAAGTATTTTAAAAATCTTCTACAACTTGAATTTCTTCTTATCCCTGCATCATAGGTGTTAACATTGAAGCGTGGAGGCAGTGGCAGGGCTTACACAGCCAGTGAGAGCAGAGGGAGGTGACAGTCTGACCTCAGGGCCAAGGCCTTAGACCTTTATATGGGACTGTGTATTTTAAAAATAATTTCTGGGAGAATAATTAGTAGCTAACTTATGTTTGAGAAAACTAAAGAGTTTTATGTGTTTTCTAAGTTTATGACATAGAGAATTAAAGGTGAGATTTTACGGGACTGGGGAGAAAGCTCAGTGGCACAGCACCTGCCTGGCAAGTGCAAGATTGTGAGTTTAATTCCCAGTACCAAAAGAACAAAAACTAAACAATCAAGTCCATTGGTTCCATCTTCAGAAAGAAAAGACAGTATAAGAGATGAGATTTTACATACCTGTGGAATTCACAGGGGCTCAAGAGTTGAGGCCACCCTAATACACATCTCACAGACGTGTCACCTAATATGCACACATCGCACACACACACCCTTGCAGACGTGTCCAGGCGTTGTCCTCGGACACCAGCACTCATTTTCTTTCCTCAGCTGGCGTCCATCCCGGGCCTCAATGAGGTGACGCTGGAAGCATCTCCTGTAAGTGTCATCAGTGCCACAGACAGATCCCACTCTGAAGCCACCTCAGAGCAGTTGCAGGTATGTGTCCAGGTTCTGGGAAGCATACATGCATTTCTGTGTTGAGCCCGTATACCTGAGGCGCAGGTCGGAAGGAAGAAGTTAAGCAAAACGAAACACTTAACAGAGATTATAAGGCTTAATAGAAGTTGAAATTCAAAAACTGTTTTGGTTATTTTGATATTCCTGAAGTTAACATTTTCTCCTATTAAAAAAAATGATCATCAACCTAGAGGATTAGGAAATATATTGAATATATTTATTTTCTTCAAGTTCACTATGGGAAAATATCTAATTCTATAATGTTTTACTATAAAAAATTCAAACAGCCTCAAAAATAGAATAATCCATTCCCATTCCCTGAACCCATGAAGTCGGTTACAGTTGCCTTCTCTGTCCTTGTCATTTGTTGACAGGCACCATGGGCACCATGTCCTTTCACCTGCAGTACTCCCATGCACCTCTGTGACAGTGACATTTTCTCACATCACACCATCCTGTACAAATGCTGTCCTCGATTTTGTCCCATGCAGGGTCATCAGCAGTGGCTCCTGGTGTCCTCTTGCACTCAGTGCCCCCTGCATGGGTCTCTGTCTGCTCCCCAGGCAGCTGGATCAAGCTGCCCTATAATGTGCCCCACAGGTGTGGCCAGGCTCTTGACATCCACAAGGTGTTTGTCATGGGACCTTGTAGATGGTGACACTGAGAATGACCTTACAAGGCCCTGCAAGGATATGCACCACATCACACTTCACTCAGTCCATCCTCACAGCAACCCTGGGGGTGGCACAACCATGTGCTACCCACACCTGACCAATCATGGGTAGAGAGCGTTCAAGAAAACTGCCTCTGTAATGGGCAGGCAGGGACTTTGTGACCACTGCTCCCTGAAGAGCTCAGCGGCCATTGAGCTGGCATTAGAACTGCCATAGGCCCTGTAAAATCCAGAGGTGGTGTAAAGTGTTCTCAAAGTAGACTGTGGATACCGTGCCATGCTACACAGTACACATGAACATCCAAGGATCTTGGCGTCTGCAGGGGCCTTGGGACCAATGTCCCAGCCACCAATGCTGAGCACACTGTAGTATCGTGGGCCTCACAGAGACTCACAGAGGGCAAGTGACTCCCTGCAGGACAGATAGTGTAGGTGCCACAGTTCTAACCTGGGAGCTCCAGTGCTGTGTCACACCACACTGGTTTTTGTTGTTGTCGTTTTGTTTTGTATTCTAGGGAAGGCTCTACAGGGTGTTCAGAGCCTCACTACTAGATAGGACTCACAGTGATCTACCTGTTTACAGACTCCCAAGAGCTGTGATTACAGGTGCATGCCACCACACCCAATCTCAATTGCTGTCTCAGCACACCATGGGGGCACAGCAGGCCCAGAGATTGAACCCCTAGCCCCCAGCCTGCATGCATGAGCTTTAATCCACTGAGGTCTTTGGCCAGCCCACACTTCACTGTCTTGCACCTCTGTTCAGGCTTCAGCCACAGCAGGCTGGGCAGTGCCCAGCCCTTGGAGAAGACTGTGTGTAGGTGCTGTGCACACGCAGATGACACAAGTGATTATTTGCATTACAGTTAGATATGGAGGATGTCCCTTCCATTTAGTTAATATGGTAAGCCTCATTTTGATGACTCCTGACTCATAGAACATAAATTCAACATGCCTAAAGATGTCCAGATGCTGCAAAGGAGGCATGAAGCTCTCAATCCAATGTGGACGCCACCTTTTTCCTAAAACAGCATCTGTAAAGAATATTAAAAATATTTCCGACCCAGGCATGGTAGCACACACCTATAATCCTAGGACTCGGGAGGCTAAGGCAGGAAGATCACCGTGACTTTGAAGCCACCTTGGCTGCAAAGTTCAAGGCCAGCCTAGACTACATAGTGAGAACCTGTCTCAAAAAAAGAATTTTCATTTTATCTCCAGATTATTCTTTGGTAGATACTTGTATAGTCATATGTTTATATAAATATTTTAAATGAATCTAGCTTAAAATATTAATGTTTCAGGTGGTGTTGTGAATGCAATCCATAAAATATATTTTAGAATTTTATGCAGTTGTGTTGATCCTAGTCTGGTTATGGCTTAAAAAAAATTAATAGCTGAATTTCTTAATTTGCTTTGCAAGTCAAATTGACCTATTTTATCTTTAGTTTTATTTTAAAATTGTATATTCATTTAGAGGATTTATCAACTCCACTTAAAAATTATAAAAAGGTTTTGTTTGCTCAGTTTAGTATATTACCAGCATGTTCTTGTTATGTATTTCCTCTTCATTGTTATTGGTATGTTTTATGTAAAATATTTTGAAATGAGCTTAACTGATGGATTACATAGTGTCCATTTATGCTACGGGACAACTTTATTATCAGAGAGTTTTGCATTTAAAAACCACCCATTTATCACTCTAACCTATATATGCATCAAAACCCAAAAGCTTCCATCCTGATTTTTATACAGCTTTAATTTTATGGTTCAGATCTTACCATCATTCTCAGTGGAACAGCCAGTTACGCAGGCTGAGATTAACTTGAGAGTAGAAAGGAGGCCAGCTGGGAGAGGAGAGAGGACTTCCTGGGCACCAGACGCCAGCATGCAAGGCAGTGCCCAAGGAGCTCGTGGAGGACTGGGTCACTGTGCAGCTCCTCGGCTGCTGAGGGGCAGGTTGGAGCACTGCTGTCATTTACCACATTCTGATGCCATGACTTCGTTGTCCATAAGTTTTTTAGAAACAGACTTGGAGCTTGTTTTTTGTTGTTTTTTTTTTTTTTAATTTGTTTTAGACATTTTTCATTCATGTGTATACACTAATTTTGTAGCATCAGTAGTGTAATGTGAGAAACCTGAAGGATTTGGTGATATTTATTTGCTTCAGAGTCTTTGACAGATATAATTTATATGGTTTGAGAAAAACTTTAACATGACTCACATTCATATTCTAATGATAGTAAAATTTTGAAGGTATTTATTGATTTATCAGTTTTTTTCATTTTCTCCGTATTTAGTACAGGCTCTACAGGGTCTCACAGCATAATCAACTCGTAGTGATCCTCCTGTTTTCAGCCTCCCAAAGGCTGGGATTATACCACCACACAGGGGATACGGGATCGAGCCCCAGCCCCAGCATCTGCCTAAACAGGTGCTTTAATCTGCTGAGCTATCTGGCCAGCCCTTATCAGATTTTGATTTATAGAAATAAATTTATTTTACTTGTTAAAGGAAGTCCTCTTAACACTTATGTGAAGATATTGAGATTCACAAAAGTAAATTCATTCTAAGTGTTCAGTTTGATAGAAAGAGATGAGATTTTGGTACAGGTGTCTTTGCTTTACACTACAACTAACACAGTTCCATGTAGAATGGGAGCACCTATGTTTCAAGTGCCTTTTCATCTAAAGACATCATGCCCCAGTATATTTGTAGTGTTCAGTGAGTAATCTCAACCATTCTGTTCTGTCAGTAGCTAAAATGTCCAAAACTAAATGGTTTTATCTGAAAAACTGGGTTCTCCCATATAACCTGTAGGCAGTCTTCTGGAAAAGTTTAGAGTGGTTGTGTCTGCTTGCAGTACAGGGTGTTGTAGGGGAGTCAGCAGGGGAGATTGGGATTCCCAGGTAGTCAGCTCACTGTCGTACAGCAGTTGGCCGCAGAAGTCTTACTGGCTGTATTGAGTTTTATTAAAGTATTGTATACACATGTATCCATGGTTTATATTGTCACCCTAGGCACAAATAAAGTAAAATTTAAATGAAAATAATAATAAATAAATTTTTAATGCCATGAATATTTTTGCATTTTAAAAAACAGTATTTTTTGGTGTTAAGTGTAGTTAAGTGTATTTAAGTGTCAGTAGACATACAAAAATGTATATCCCGTAATTAAACTACTGGTATTTAAATTTAGAAATGCAGTCTTTTCTGCTATGTATTGCCTTTTAATTATAAAGAAAAACACCTATTTAAGTAGCCTGATGGGACCCTTTTTGTGAAGTGTCTAAAGATTTACACAAAATACTCTCTACAGCAGAACAGTACACAGGACCCTGGACCACAGGAAAGTGAAGTATCGTCAGAAAATATCTTAACTGTAGCTGAGGATCCAAGATATGCCAGATATCTCAAAATGGTTCATGTGGTAAGCTGACGCGGTCTGTCTTCTCTGTCTAGCAGCCTCGTTTAAATTCTTAACCATGGAGGTTTCTTTGGTCCTTTTCCAGTCTAAGCAAACTGCTAAACAAAACAGCCAAGTTTTCTAGTCTTTTCTGTATTAATTAGTACTCTGACATAAAGTAACCACCAGTCAAATCTTTCTCCTTAAAAGTGAATATACTACCTTATCATAGTTGAGCATTGATTTGTGTAATTTTTTTTCTGTGCTTTATCCAAAGTTATCATTGCAAATCTTAACTGATTCAGAAAGAAATGGAAGTAAACTATTCATTTGGTAAATCATGTGATTTAACTTTTCACTAACAGTAATCATTAGTTCTTTAAAGATATACTTTATTCTGATGCTCATCTGTCAGTGATTTGATTTATGAAAACAACATAAGTCTTACGGCCATGTAAAGTAATGCTTTTAAGATTATATGAATTCAGAATTCATATTTTTCTCAGAAATTATGCATTTTCCATTATGAATAATAGCAGAAGTCATGACTGTAGAAAGCCCTGCTGCAAGTGGCAAAAAGCACTAGCTGTGTGTCACTTTTATGTTAATCAAAACATGAATGATTTGGAACATTCTGTTATCAGCAAAATCAGTACTAATACTAAAGACAGAATTGTTTTGCTGTCCCTGGCATATTTATCACCAAAATAATTTAATAGCAAATGCTAATCTTTGACATCTCTAAAGAGCACATTGCCTGACTCAGGAGCTGCAGTGATAACAGTGCAAGCAAAGTAACCACGTGAACTCTTTCCATCTAGAAGTAATGTCTGTCACTTTTATTATTTTTCACTGGCAGTCAACACCCTGGGCTCTTAAGTTTCAGGGGCAAAAAAGGACTTTGGATAAAAATCTATAAAGTTTCTTAGTTAATAAGAGTGCAGATGAGTCTGTATGAATTTTCATCATATGAGTACAGTTTTAAAGCTTTAACCTAGAAAAGCACAAACTCAAGACATGCGAAAAGTACAAGTCTTGCAAACTAAAGAGAAGCTTTAAAATAACCCATAAGAGCCGGGGAGATAGCTTAGTAGAATAAGCGCTTGTCTGGCAAGCACAAGGCCCTGAATTCAATCCCCAGTTCCACCAAAAACAGAAATAAAATGGCCCATAAATCCCTTTACGGCCTACCCAGTAGAAAGCAGGGAAATCTGTTGGGTGAGATCATTCATAGACTATGGTCCCTGAGGACAATTGTCACACGATCTGTCCCCTTAACTTTCCAGTTTCTGTTCACCACAGTCAAGTGTACTGGGAAGTTCTCAGTAGAATAGTTCCAAAGCCAGCGGTGCATGTTTGAAGTTGCAGCTTTCCTGCTGCTGTCCTGGCAGGCTCATGGCTTGCTCCTCTGGGCAGGAGGCCACCTCTTGGCTCCCATGTTGCCTGGCTGTCTGGCTAGTCTCTGCAGGGTGGCAGTGCATGTACAGGGGCTCAGGTGTGCCTGGGGCCTTGGGTACCCTGCAGATCAAGAGAATTGGCACTATCACAGGTTTTGTGTACATTTCCTCTCCCGGCTGCATTCCTAGTCAGGGTTTCTGTTTTGTTATTATTATACAGGTTGCACTGCTTTCTGCAATGTATTTGTATGTATATAAAATTACCATTTAAGTACCCATTGTCCAATCAGGTGGCTTACCATCTCACTAGGAGAAGCTGGAGTCCTTATAGACCCAAGGCCAGTCTCTGTAGCGTAGCCACCACTGGCCGCTGACCTCGCTGCTCGGCCGCTACAGGGTACAGAGTACCCTGCCTGGTACTCTGGAAGTAAGCACAGGGCCCTGCCGCCTGGGGCCTCTGCTGTAGCTGTGTCTTCACTGCCTAAGCAGCTCCCTGGTGTCCTCCTGGGCTGCCCTCCTCCCTCCCTTCAGATCTTATCCACATATCCCCAGCAAGTGAGGTTTTGAATGGCAGCATCCTCCCATCAACCCCAGTCTCCCTGCCCTGTTCTTGTCTCCAAAGTGAGCAGCTTAGAAAGTGTGAGTTTCTCAGGCCCCACACTAAAATCAGAACCTCCAGAGAGGGACTCGAGGCCAAGACCAGTGATGGCGAGCCTTTTGGAGCTTCCCATGATACAGCCCTCCGCAGCACATGTGCCATGGGCTCACCAGCACTGGCCCTGACTAGTATTGGAGGAAAAAGTCTTCTGAGTAAGAACTGTTTAAATTAGTTTAAACTGTACGCTACTGCTACGAGAAGTTTTCCTTAAAATATTTAAGAACTAAATGACTTTTAGAAGTAAACACTACTCCAACCCACCCCACCCACTGCTACCTCACCCCATACTCTACCCCCTAATGGTGGGCTTTGCTGTCCAGTCAGCTTGGGTGCTGTTCCCAGGAGTGCTCGGTGCCATGGGCCCCGGCCCTGTCCCTCGTTTCAGCACACTTTACTGGTGCATGCCCCTGCCTCCACCTGTCCATCTTAGCTTCTGGGAACACTGTCCTTTGGGGTCATGCTGTGACCTTCGCCTGCCTGTCACCATCTTCATGGGTCATGGCCATGTAGGCCACAGCAACCACAGGTGATTTTCAAGGAGAGGGGGACATGTATTTTACTCTGCCGTCCTAAACCTGGAAGTTCATCTGAGTGGGATTTCATATTACTCTTCTAAGTGTGCCAGGCTGACCTGAACTCGCTCGTCCTTTAGTTCTTAGTGCCCTTGGGTTCCATTCTGTAATCACACAAAAGCACAGATTCTTCCCTAATGAAGCACCCCCCTTTCCATCTCTGAATCTAGCTGCCCTTCTCTTGGTTACCGGTGTTAATGTTCTGCTTGTCTTGTTCTGACGCATATTCCAGGTGCTGGAATAAATAAATCATCCCAGGTGGTGCTGACTCCAGCAACACAGAGAGCTGGGGATGGGTCTTCCTCTATCGGTCTGTCCATGTACTTCTATTTGTACAGAAGTTGCTACTTCAGCCCTCCTTCTGCCACTGTTTATATTTCTCTCTCCCAGAAAGCCTGAGCAGAAGAGTGGTGTCCTCATGAATCTGTTCTCATTCAGACCTGACTCAAGGTGCTCAGTTATTATTGTTAGTGGACTTGTGAGGTCCTGCACTTCAGCTCTCCTTCCCAATTTTGTGTCACCTGGACACAGAAATATAATTCCGTTTCTCCATGGTGTTAATTTTAAATATTTGGTGGTAACAAATGAAGAACAAAGTGAATGGGGTTGTCCCTTGTGATTGACATGAATCTACTATCCTTTGGATGAGTGCTACCAACCCATATATAAGTAAACTCTTTCTCCTGCTTCCTAAGTCTGTCATGACTGTCAAACCAGACCTGGAAGAACAGGTGTGACACCTCCTGGATTAGAAAATGCATCCTATGAGTGGGCTTGCTGGAGACCCGCTGCGGTCCGCACCATTGAGCCGTTCTGCTGTCATCACTGATTCCGCAAGGATCAGACACCCTGTGTCTAAGGTCCAGGAGGCCCTGCTCCTTTCATTTCCATGTGAGATCTTCTGGTTAGTTGTTCATTCTGTGGAGTTGGCTCACTCCCTTGAGCAGGACTGAGGAAAGACAGGATTCTGGGGGTATCAAGACAGGAGGACAGACCCACATGACCACCGGCCTCAAGAGCCGCCTAACTCTAGCTAACTCTAGAGCTTCCTTTGTTAAAAAATTGCCTCAGCAATACCACTGAAAGCTTCTGCTTTCCAATAAAGATTTAGATTTTTTAAATTACTTAGCGTTTTTCCCCTAAGAAAGGCTAAAGTTTTTCTTGGTTACCCAACACTTCAGTTTTCATTGTTAATGCAGGGAAAGGCTGATATAAGCAAAATTTACAGCTTCTCTGTTGGTATGATCTCACATTATTAATGGTCATTAAGCTGTTCAAGAGGCCTGTGGTGCAACTGTTAGGGAATTGCTTACATTAACAAAGAGGAAGACAGCCTGGTCTCAAAAGTACCCACCCATAAGAAAAACAATATATTTATGCCAAAGTATAAAAATCTGTACCTGCCACCCTAAAACTCACCCTGTCACTTCAGTCCAGAAGGTTTCTACTTGGAGAAAGCGGCTGCTATCCAAGAGACTGTGGGTGCCTAGGTGTGTAGTGGGCCTCCACCTGGACCTGGCACAGTGCGCTAGAACTGCTTCACTTCCTCCTGGCCCCATGTGACCACGGTTAGCTTGAGTCACTCTCAGGGCCCTGGTTTCTTCATATGTAAAATAAGACTGGAAGTTCCTTCTAGATTTATGGTCTATATTAATGGCTCCTCAAACTTTGATATTGTTATTAATGAAAGGCCAGCAGCCTATTCCCTCAGAAGGGAATCAGCACATCTGCACACAGTGCCCTGATTTTTCTCCCAGCACGTGTATATTAGCATCTGATGTTAGCCCCGCTCTGTGGGGCTTCTTTCCCAGTGTCACATGACCCCCTTCAGGGGCCTGCAGTCTTTCTCCCATTTCCATCCCTGTAAGACTTCTCATCCTCTCTACTAAAGGAAAGAGTAGAAAAGTATTTCTCAGCTTTCTCTAACATAAGCTTGAGTTTGCAGGCCACCCATGTAGCAATCACTCACTTCAGACAAGAAGACACAGAAAGCCTTGGATTGCAGATGCCTGTCAGTTCTGCAATATCCTCCCTATCAGGATGGTAATCTTCTCTGCTTCCTTCCCAAGCCCCCCTGAGGATTCCTTCCGAGATCCTAGCTGCCTCCTGCAATGTGCTGCCTTCACGGTGACCCTGCTGCATTTGTCATATACCTATAAATCTACTTTAGAACCTAATAATTTTAGCTAATTACTACAGACTCCTTTGAACAGAAACTAACACCATCTTCCAATGAGCTCATAGCAGTTAGTAGAGCAATAAGTGACTTTGCCTTTGATATCCATGCCTTTTCTGTTCCACCTGGGCTGCCGTCCAGAAGGTTTCCACTTGGAGAAAGTGGCTGCTGCCCTAGAGACTGTGGGCGCCTAGGTGTGTACTGGGCCTCCACCTGGACCTGGCACAGTGCACTAGAACTGCTTCGCTTCCTCCTGGCCCCTTGTGACCAAGGTCAGCTTGAGTCACTCTCAGGGCCCTGGTTTCTTCATATGTAAAATAAGACTGGAAGTTCCTTCTAGATTTATGGTCTATATTAATGGCTCCTCAAACTTGGATATTATTATTAATGAAAGTTCCTGCTACACTGCCAGGCATATTCTGGGGTTTTCCCCTGTTTAAGCAAGTTTTACCCAAACCTTTTAGGTGAGTAATCCTGCTGTGTTGCCAGCGTGGCAGAGCGCTGGGCTGAGCTGATGCCATAATCATAACAGTGCAGCGCACACACCTTTGCAGCTCTGTACTGCTTTTCCGACCTCCCAGGAACTGGGTGTATAGGTCACTTTTCCAACAGTTTGCCCCCTTATTACGTGCAGAGCTCAATAAAGCCTTTGCCAGTAGTAAATGGGGCACTGGGGAAGTCCAGCTTCCATGTTAAAAAACTAATGACTTACAAGTTTTAAAACCAGTTTACCAAAACAGTCTCTTCAAACACTTAGGCTTTCTAGAGCTCTATTTTCTTTCTTTCTTTCTTTTTTAATGAAACCAGGGATTGAACTCAGGCCCTGCTGAGCTATCTCCCTGGCGCCGTAAAGCTGTATTTTGTTAGGCCTGATTAAAATCCAAATTGAATAATCTCTGGTTCCAGTGCCTCTGTTGCTGGTGGTTGGCTGCTGGCCTACAAAAGTGACTTTCTTCACCTAAGGGCAGAGTGGCTCCATGTGACAGTTAAGATTGCTGACCAAGAAGTCACACACCTGCACCTGCCAAGACCAGAGCAGCATGGGGGTGAAGGTACCTCAGCCATCAAGTGAGGGGCAGTGACCATGAGAATAATTAACATTTTGAAACTTCTTGAGTAAGACTGCTTTCCATGGTCTAAAATTCCAGGGTTGATTCATTACTACCGATCAACAAAAGTAGTAAAAGAGGGCAACTGTGGTTCAAACACACCACAGCTGCAAAAAAACAGCAGTGTGTATTTTATTTGGACAGTTTTGTATGTTCTTTTTTGTGCTTTAAAAAAATGTATATGAATATGATAGCATGTATTTCACTTATAATATCTGGACCTTACTATCCAGTACCAGAGTCAGGTTTCTGAATACATGAATACAAGGGCCTTCACACAGCAAAAGACCTATCCTCTTTTTTATTTTTATTTGACACAGAATCTGGGTAAATTACTTAATTCCCAGCCTTGGATCAACTTGTAATGTTCCTGCATCAGCCTCCCTGAGTTCTGGGATCACAGGCACAGTACTTTTTAGAGTGGATAGCTTCATACTGTTCATCAGAATTCAAAGCTGCCTGTCCTGTGGCTTGATTTTCTACATGCGGAGGGAGATAAGATACAACTGAACATGTCTGTGTAGTAGTGGAACATCACTGACTTTGAAAGTGGAAAGGAAAACATTTTGTCCTTCCCCTCACTTCAGTGGCCACTAGGGTTGCTTGACCACATGCACAAAGACACAAAGATCGCTTCTCTTCAGCCTTTTGGCTAAGATTAAGTGTATCTGTTCTTAACGGGTATGTCCTCTATCTGAGGATAACATAGCGTATTAAATGGATTTTTGAAGCATAAGATGGAGTAGGTGCTTGCTCTGTCCACTCTGCGTATAGACCTGGTGTTGCAGTATGTCCAGGAATGGTGCATAGTGTTCCCCCTCCCAGGGGTCAAGGAGCAGAGAAGGACACAAAGCCCAGGAGGGTGGCCATGGTGCCATTGCCTGTGAGTTGGGCCAGGTGGAGCTCCAGGATGGGGTTGCCCATGCTTTGCCGTGGCCCACATGGCCAGAGGATCTAGGAACATATGTTCTTGCAGAGAACTACCAAAGTTGCTTAACTGTGCACCAAATTTAGTGCCCTGGCATCTCAGGAAACACCGTGTGCAGACTTGTTAGGCCAGTTTTTGAGATAACGGTGTTTTCAATCCTGGCTGCCCTTTGCACTAACTGCATATTATCCAGAGCATCATAGCTCAGGAAATCTGATGTGCGTGGAGTCAGTGTTAAGAAGTTATGTGTGTCAGCCCCATATTTGCCCTATTAGATGTTTGTTCATTATTATTCCCTCGGGAGGCTAAGGCAAGAGGATCACCCCATGCTGGAAGTTGACTGGGTTACTGTATGAGTGAGCTCAAGGCCATGCTGCACTGTGTGGCCTACATAGTAGAGGCTGCTCTTAACCTCACAAGGTAGTCCTCACAGGTCTCAAGTTTGTGGTGACCCTCCTGCCTCAGCCTTGTGAGTGCTAGGAGTACAGGTGTATACTACCATACCAGGCCAGAATAAGAAAACTCATACTGTACCTGTTTGTTAGTAATAAGCAGTGACTTGCTAAGGTCAGATTATAAATTTTTTGCTTTTCCTAATGTGTGCTGAAAACAGAAGTTGGGCAAGTACTGCAAAGTTACATGGTTGTCGGGATCTGTGTAGTAATACTGTAAGTGCCTGCCTTTATTCTCCAGTTCTTCATTGATGTCACTTACTGCAGCCTCTCAGAATTTTTTTTTTTTTTTTTTGTCTTTTGAGACAGGGTCTCCCTCTGCAGCTCAGGCTGGCCTCAAGCTCACTTTGTAGCTCAGGCCGGTCTCGAACTCACAACAATCCTCCTGTCTCAGCCTCCCGAGTGCTGGGATTACAGGCATGCACCACCATTCCTGGCCCTTTCAGAATATTTGGATACTGAGGTCACATCATGGTGATCCTCAGGTGCCTCCGCTTGTGTGGAAGTTCGTCCATGGCCAACCTGTCTCCAGGGCCTAGTCGCTCACCACAGCTATTTTTATGGTGCTTCTAGTCTCTGGAAAGTATATTTGCAATTGTGACCCTTGGGGGGCTTGGGGCTCTGGCTCACATGCCCACCAGCCAGGGCATGTGCACTGTGCCAGCTTCCATCAGAGCTGCAGATGGATGCTTGGCCCCTGGACACTGGCATGCTTGTCCTTTTATACTCTGTCAGATGGTCAGACAGTAATTTTAATTAAAAGTAATTTTGAAGGGGGAGTAAGTGAAACATGATAATTGAAAATGCAAAATAATCCTTTTTTTTTTTTTTTTTTTTGAGATAGGGTCTTCATTGTGCAGCTCAGCCTGGCCTTGAGCTCACTTTTGTAGCCCAGGCTGGCCTTGAACTCATAACAATCCTCCTGCCTCAGTCTCCCAAGTGTTGGGATTACAGGCATGCACCACCATACCTGGCTGAAAATGCAAAATAATCTTAAAAAAAAAAAACTAATGATAAAATTAAGATGTGTGCTGGCCCCTTCCTACAGGCACTGGGCCCCAACTGCTAATTTTGTCAAATCAGTCTCAAGTGTAAAAAGTGCATTTATCACATGTATTTTTTCAGAAAAAACAGGATTTCTTCAGGAACTTAATGAGAGAATCATAATATGCTTTTTCAGACACATGACTACTGTTGGAAATTAACTGAGAAGCGACTATTCTGCAGGGAGTCTTTACCTGTCATCCTTGCACAGGAGCCATGTCAATCTTAAGTGTGTGCTACAGATGCAAGTGCTAGACTGTGATTTAAGCAGGTAGAATCATCTGTGCAATCCATCACTACTGAGAATTGCATTCTTTTTCTCTTTTTTCTTTTTTCCCTGTATAGCAGGGTCGTGCTATACAGGGCTGGCTGGGGGCCTTGAATTATTCACTGTGCAGCCCAGCTGGGGCTCATGGTCTTGGTGCTTGTCCTGCCTCTGCCTCTTGAGAGCTGGGTTCACAGGGCGCACCACCATGCTCAGCTATTCTGTATCACTTTCATTGCTGTGTTTGAAGACACTTGTTTAAATACTCTGGCATAAATAAATTCAGTAATTTGTCAAAACTGAGCAGACCATCTAAACTTCATGCTAAGTTGTAGTAGCAAATTCCAAAATGATTGCTATGAAAATTCTTTGAATTACTAGAAAGTAAAAGTATAATATTTGGGAATTTCTAAGTAACCCATATTTGAGAAAGCAAGTATCATCATTTGTGTGAGAGAGCCCTGCTGTGGGAACCGTTCTAACACAGTAAGGCTCCTCAAGTTCTCTGGCTGTTTTACTATAACCAAGTGCATGAAGCTAACCTTTAAATGTGGAGCTCCTCCCCTTCCACCAGCCTCCCTCCCGCATACACAGTTTATTTACTCTAATTTAGGAAACTGTTTTTAAACCCTCATTTCTCTTCCTGTTTTCTCTACTTTGTAACATAGTTACATAACCTTTCCAGCGAGGTCCTGTGGGTATGCTAATGTATATAAATCGCACAGTTGAGTTTCTAGAAAGACCTAATACTACTATCAAACCGCAGTTAATAGAACCTAGAAGTCTTTAAAAGAACTATGGCGTTAACTGCACTTTTTCCCATTTATCCCTAGTGCTTCAGTGTTTTCTAAATGAAACGTTTTAAACTCTTAAGAGTTCTGTTATCTGAAATAATTGAATGGTGTGAAGTTCCTTGTTGTAGTAGCCTGCATATTCCCCCAATGTTGAAGTTACATTACTTTTGTTATTAGGTCATTTTTTAGGTTATTTTTTCCCATCTTCATTCTGGACATTATAATTAGAAAGCAATTCCACTTTTAATCTCGTGCTCTGTCTCCCAGATGTGAGTCATTTCCCATTAGCTGCTGCTGAGCAGGTGGGCCTTTTAATCTTTCACTTTTCTTAGCTTTGTGCATCACCAGAAAACCAAAGCTTGTCATCCTGCCTCTGTCCTAGAGCCCATCTTAATTCACTTTTCGGAGTAAGTTAGCGGCCACCAGGGGAACAGGAGAACACTGCCTGGCAGTGGCCCGGGAGAGGGTTCTGCCCACTGCTGGTGGTTCTGTTCCATCCATATCTATAATGCTCTCAGGGATCTGTTTGGCTAACTCAGCATGAAGTACCACTTAGGACGATGTGGTACGGGGTGCCCACCTTGGCCCTTTGCTCCCACATTACTGCCCACAGAAGCAAGCCAGCCTCATGCTACTAGAACTGTCTTCCCTGAACCTTTTTTTTAAAATAAGGGACTGAGGATATAGCTCAGTGGCACAAGTTCCTGCCTGGGAAGCACAAGGTCCTGAGTTCAATTCCCATTACCCACTCAAAAAAAAAAGTAAGGATGAGATAACTTTAAATAAAAATTTTCAGATTGTTGGGGTTTTCAGCAGCGACAGAAAAGCAGAAGTAAAGAAAGGGAGGGAAAGGCCTTTATTGCCAGTGAAGAGAACACGGAGAGGACCCATGGTAGGGGATTGAGGGTGGGGGTCCTCCCTCTGAGCTGAGATAGGGAGGATGACTTTATGTACCTTCGCTGGGGGCAGAGTTTGCAGGGCGGGTTCAGGGACACAAGCTGATTGGAGGCTCCCTTGTGTGCGTGGGAAAGATAACCAGGACTGGGCGGGGGAAGGGGGAGGAGCTGGTCCTTGGGGAGATAAGCTGTTATTTTTGGGAATCAGGGCCCTGATAATTTAGCAGTTTGTAAGAGGCAGGAACGTGTCACTGATAAAGAGGCTATGGCTAATGACGACCTCTTAATTTGACAAGATCTGTGATATTTCTGTGAGAAATATGTGGCCCTTACCTTTGCAGACTTTCATACCAAGTTTAGCTTTTGTGTTTGTTGTTGTGCTTCACTGGACTTGAACTCCAATTTTCTTAGGAAGTGTAAAATAAAATTTGTATTTTTGGGGGAGGACTAGCCAGACAAACGTACTTAATTCTTTGAAAAATGACACAAGCATATGTTACGTGTGATTTACAGATCCAAGTACATTTCTGAGTCTTTGTGCTTTTCCCTTTATGCAAGCCCCAGCCCATTTTGAAGATTGAGCCCAAAGGTGCCCCCCATGGTGACCGTGGCAGTATGATGCTTCACACGCACGCGAACCTCTACTGTCCCTGTGACACTGGGCACTGAGGCATAGGCCTGGGTCGGCAGAGCTCTACCTCTGTCCACAGGACATGACAGCTGCTGCTACAGAGGGCCCCTGAGGCCAGAAGCCACTGTGGGTGCCTTCCTGGGTCCCAGAAACTCAGCAGCATCACCAGCTTTGGGAGCATCCAACCTAAGCCAGCAGTTGACGATCTCCTCCTCAGAGAGGGTGCAAAGGGGTTGTTGACAAGGGCTCAGTGACGTCTCCCCTAGAGCCTTGCCATTTATCACTTGTTCATTAAATGTGTTTACTTTTCAAGTAGATCTATATTTCTGTAACTCTGTAACATTTTCATATTCTTAGCACCAATGCTAAAATTCTCAGCTCTGGATATTTTTGCCAACTTGCGTACTTCTGCAGTTGTCATTCTTCACACTGGTGCCAGCGTTGGGAGGGTGCGGTATGACTGCAGAGGGCCCTGCAGTCCTGCTTGACGTGTGTGCACAGAGGTGCTGAATGAAAGAGCATTGACGTGGCTACCCATTATGTTAAAAGTAGCCCTGAAACCTATATAAGTGAAGAGACATTCACTTATATAGAGTTCAATGAACTGTGTTAGTCACTTGGTACCAGCGTTTTCTTTCTCCAGTGGTGTAAGAGAGAGGATAGATCTCTGCTTTCTGTACAGCAGAATTAGTAATGAACAAGTGTAAAAAATTTAATTTGGACCTGTGTGGTTCAGGATAACAATAATTCCACCAAGTCACTGCACAGTGGGAACCTTGGATCTTTCAAGGACTTCGCACATGTTAATATAAAGCAAAGCAACGATTTTGATAAGAGGCAGCTAAAGGGCCTTTGCAGGAGGTGTGTGGAGACAGTGAAGGGGACACTCTCATGGCGGAATTTCTCTCTCCCTTAGGGTGTTCCAGTGATGGCAATAAGAAACAAAATGATATCAGAAGGACTAGACCCAGATCTACTTGAGTAAGTAATTTTTCAAATTCCATTCCTGTCAAGATACTGAATGTCGGTTATAATAAAAATGCTTCATGCTCTGTTTTTCCCTTTATGGTATTTTACATTCACAAAGCCATCTTCACCTACATTGTGAAACTCTTCTGTACCACTGGTAGCAGCTTGCATACATTTTAGGAGCAGTTTCAACAGGTCTGTGATGAATGTGGGTGTCCAAGAAGCCAGAATTTTATGGCAGATTTTTTTTATGCTTTTTCAAAGGAACACTGGGGAGAGCTTTATGATCTACCAGCATTTCACTAAACATTTCAGTGCATAGGAAATGTATTCTACCATGACCTAAATTAAGCCAGATTGAGAAATAAACATGGCAGAAAGTTATATGTTAATGGTTGTTGTGAAGCTAGAAAGCAGTTGGTATAGGTTTTATAAAATAGTGTTTGAGAACTTCTAAAAAGCTTGGAACTTTGATAATAATTCATTCCACTCCAAGCAAATTTCACCACATAGTTTGCTGTGGATGTAGTGAATCGTAATGGCCCCCTCGGGATGGTTCTGTTTTATCAGTACCTCCATGCTTGTTGCAGCTGCCTGGCCCAAAGTCGAATGACCCCGAGCTGGCCTGCCATCCATGTGGAGGGAGCTGACGCTCTGCTCTGGAGTGTCTCTCAACTCGCAGCCCTCACAGAGCTGTGTAGGGAAGCGAGGGCTCAGGGTGAGTGGCATGGCGTGGGAATTGGGCTGAAGCATCTCTGGCCTATTTGGCGTTTATTCTAGAAATTGTCTCTGACACCTGAAAACCAATGAGCTGTGGCATATTTTAATATTCATCAGGGATTGAGTTATCCAATGCTTGTACTCACTGGGATATGTCAATTACAGATGTATTTTCCTTTGACCTCTTGTCCCTGTGAAAATGCACAGTAGACTCCTTGCAATGCCAGAGAGCTAAGATAGCCTCTCAAGTGCTAATGCTTCTCTCTAGGAAAGATGCACTGAATGGGAATCAGTGCCCTACCAGGGTGGCACATACAGGGTATCCAGCCCTGGCGAGGCTCAGCCTCACAACCCTTCATTCGTGCAGCCATTTATATCTGTGCCCTAGAAATTGTCCTCACTTCTGCCCTCTTCCTGCTGGTCCTGCACCCATCAGTGATTTTCTTATTCCTAGGAGCTCTCTCACCCCACTGCAGCAAAGTAGTTGCCCATGTTCACATTGCATTCTGGCCTCCAGCTGCCTGGGCCTGTCCCCTGCTTCCTACACAACCCAACACCTGAGCAGCTTGTGCACACAGTTTCAAACCCAGGCCCTCTCTGGAGCTTGCTCCCACCTGTGTCCTGAGCCAGGACAAACTGTGAGGAGTCTTTTATGGGTATCCACTCTCTGCTCTCTTGGGCACCTTTAAGTTTTCTGTCCAGTCTCTAGAACCTTCTTCCCCCAGCTCACTGCCTGGCTAGTTTCTTACTTTCCAAAAATCCACTCAACATCTCTACCCTAAGATGCCCCTAGGCAGGTGTGGTGGTGCAATCTAGCACTCTGAGGCAGGAGGACTGCCCAAGTTAGAGGCTAGTGTGGGCCACATAATGAGTTCAAGCCTAGCCTGAACTAACAGCAAGATGTTGTCTCTAAATAAATCACCACCACCACTACCACCCCTCCGCAAAGAAGAAAAAGCCCCTAGATGGCTCTAGGGAGACCATGGAGCACCAGCCACCCCATCTCACTCAGCAGCTCCAGGCATGTGTCACTGTCTATGAATGCTGTGAAGTATCCCTCCCAAGGTGGTGCCAAGTCTTAGGCTGGAATTCCAACAATGGCTCATGCTGTCTTTCGGCAGAGCCATGCTTATGACCATGACCTCATCCGCACATGGCACAGGTCACCAGCCACGTTCTGCTGTATCTGATAACCGTGTTCTCAGAGGAATGCTGGGGTTTTGGAGTCAAGTTTGATGGAAGTTGAGAGCCTCACTTGGGAGGAAAGTAAAAGGTGATGAAAGGGAGGGATGCAGTGGCTTGCACAGCGCAGTCATTGAGGTCTTGGGTATGTAGTGAGCTGCATCCAGGAGCTGCAGGAGGAACTGCTGTGTCTCTCTTTTGCTTTTAAAGTGTAAATGGTCAGTAGGAAGACAAACTCCTCACTGTGAGAAGAACGCCCAGATCTGTCTGCCTAGAGCACAGCACACATCTCAGGTTGACCCAGAAATGCACATGACCGGCAGATACAGTGTCACTTGGTTTGCTTTTGTGTGCACATACCTGGGAGCAAAAAACCTGCAGGCTTTAAAATAGTTTACATGGTTAAGGAAAAAAGAGCCTAGCAACCCTCCCAGAACAGTGACACAGAAAACTGAAGGTGGTTGGTAATTCTTAAATATTATTCATACCCCTGAGTGGTTATTTTAAAAAGCAAAGTTTGCAAAGTTTTTTTTTTTTTTTAAGCAAAGTTTGAACTACTGTTTTTTTTTTTAATTTAACTTTGTTTTTTTTTGTTTTTTGTTTTTTTTTTTTTTTTGGCAGAACTGGGTATTGAACTCAGACCCTTGTCTAGTTGTTTGTTTATTTATTTTGGTGGAACCAGGGATTGAACTCAGACCCTTGCGCTTGCCAGGGAAGCCCTTATTCCACTGAGCCATCTTCCTGGCCCAAAACTTTGCTTTTAAAAAATAAAAAAAATATAACCAAGAATTAGTCTTGTAAAAATTAGTTTCAGGGTGCCTATAGTCCGACACTTGGGTGAAACAAGATCACTGCAAAATCCAGGTCTACCTGGTACATGTAGTGAGCTCAGGGCTGGCCTGGACTGCACAGGGAGTCCCTTAGAAACACTCTCCAAAAACATTTTTGTTTCAGTGCGATTGAAATAAGATGTGGAAGAAAACCTTTGTCACTCATACTCAAAAAACGTAAAGGAAAAGATAATGAAAATTTTTAATGGGCTTTTATCTAAAGATTGATCTCCTTTAGGGCCAGCCAAATAGCTCAGTGGATTAAAGCGCCTATTTAGGCAGACCTAGCTGCTGGGGTTCGATCCCTGGCATGCTATACAGGCCCTGTCCCTGGAGGTGTGAGACCGAGATTGAGACTGGGTGTGGTGGCACATGCTTGTAATCCCAGCTCCTTGTGAGGCTGAACACAGGCAGATCCCTACGAGTCCTGTCTACGTAGTGAGACCCTTTAGACCCTTACTAAAATACAAAAAAGATTAATCTCCTTTATTTTTCCATTCAGAAATATAAAATCAATGAATCATGCTTTGAAATTTCTATTAATACCTAGAAAAAAATTTTCTCTCCCTTATCCTTCTGTACCTTGTTACATTTGTGTCCCAGAGTAAAAAGTAGTTACCTTTTTCTTTTTTTTTTTTTTTTTGTGGTACCACGGATTGAACTCAGAACCTTGCACTTGCCAGGCAAGCACTTATTCTACTGAGCTATCTCCTCAGCCCTATTTCCTGATAACTAATATTTCTATGACTCTGGGCCTGCCCCTCAATGAGAGCTGAGGCCCACAAGGCCCTCTGGCCCCTCCCTGGGCTGGATGCTGCCCATTGCTTCCTAGCTACCATCTTTAGAATTGTAAAACAGATGAGGTGCTCTGCCAACCACTGCTGGGATTGCCCGCCAACCGACCGACTGAGGAGCCAGGCCAGCCCCTGCACATCTCTGCTGTGAGCGCTGCTGATGGTCTGCTTCCCTGGGGTGCAGTGGTTCCTGCAGTCGGCACACAAGGCCCTCAGGACCTGCTGGCTTTGCAGTCCTCAGCCGCCAGAAAGCATCATGTTTTAAATTACACTGTTTTCTCAAACTGAAAATCCTTATTTTTAACTTCACAGTGAAGAACAGCCAAAAAGGGATTCATTAGTGTCAAACAGAAGGGCACTGGAAAGTACAGAGTCCCCTTTTAAAGGCCTGCCCACCAGGGTTCCCACCCTGCTAGGAACTTCCTTGCCTACCATTGTCCCACACCCACACCTGGCCCAAATTTGGGTGTGACCTGCCTGAGGATTGAAGTTCCACAACTGGAGAATTCCTGAAGCAGGTGCTTAACTTTATCTTCTACTGGCTGGCAGATACTAGCTAGAAAGTGCAAGAAAAGAATTAAAACAAGACCAAAACCTTAGGAGTGGTCCCCTGTTAGAGACCTCATTCACAAGCTGGAGATGGACAATAGAAAAAGCAAAGAGGTATGCCAAAAGGGGCTGTGGCCAGGCATAGTGGCACTCCTGGAGGCTGAGGCAAGAGCTGCCCAGAGTCTTAGGCCAGCCAGCTACTCAGGGAGACCCTGAGTCATAAAAACAAAAAAACCCACGTGGTCTGCGAGTAGCCAACAAACGAGATGGAGCTGGGAGCCACTGGGAAGTGGAGACCACACAGGGAGTAGAAGTGGCCCTCACCTGTGCAGCCCTCTTGATGACTGGCACTAACCAGGTCAGGACAGCCTTCTTAACTCCAAGACAAGCCCTAGTCTGCATGCATCCCGTTCGGAAGAGGTGCCGAGTCGAGACCAGGAGTACAGCGCCAACTGGGGCCTCCTGCCCCCTGTAAGGGCACCAGCTGTGGCAGTGCTTACAGCCCAAGGGCCTCATCCATGCAGCCCAGGCCTCAGAGCCTTGATGCTCTGCGCTTGCAGAAGCTTACCTGTTGCTCTGCAGAGCTCTGAGAACAAACGGACCACTTTGGCCAGTGACCTTGCAGCGTCACATGTGACACTGGAAATGTGACAGAGCAGTCCAAGTGATAATGCACCTTGCAGTGTCCTCTTCAGCAGTAGCTTTACTAACAATGTCCAGTATTAGTGTTGAATTTAGCTGCTTTAATATAAAGAAAATAAAATATTTCTGAGTACTTTTTTATCTACATAAATAGGTGTTTCCCCAAAGAATGTTTATTTTTTTCTTTGATGTGGCTATGATTTTAAAAAGAAATCTTCCCTTAGGGCTGGGATGCAGAGCACTTGCCTGGCAAGTGTGAGGTTATAAGTTCTTAGATTCCTAGAACCAAAAAGAAAATAGTGGGAAAAAAAGTCAATCTCAATGCAAAGACAACTGCTGTATTTGTGTTTCATAGTCCTCTGCATGTTCAGGGGTGCACAAACCAGCTAAATGAGCTTTGTGAGGGATGTGCAGGGGCAGGGAGCTCCAGTGGAAGTGGCCCGCCGGGTATCTCCTGTCTCCTGTCTGGGCCTGGCTGCTGCCTCTTCCTCCCCTTTGCTCTGTGTTCCCTCCTGAGGTAGTATCCATCTGTCCTCCTGTGATGGGCTTCCTCTCTGTAGCCGGGAATGAAGCACCCAGTCAGGACTGAGTGTTTTGTTTTTGCCAGTAAAAGAAGAGAGCTCAAAAATAAATAAATAAATAAAAATAAAAATAAAAGAAGAGAGCTCACCTTGGACATTCTGACTGGCCCTGTTTGCCTCTGTGGCCCTCTCTTGAGTCCAGCCTTATCTTCAGGTGGCTGCTTAGATCCTGAGTCCCACACTCAGGAACAGAAGGGAATGCCTGTCCAGGGGACACATTTGGCCCTACCTTGATTCCCATTAACATGGGCTGATTATGCTAAGAGTACATATGCAAAGAAGAACTGATCTGTGTATTTTATCCTTCTACTCTTCTAAGTTTTTACTCAATTTTGGTTGAGGTCAACCTAGTAGCTTCTTTAAAAAGTTACATTTTTTAAAGGTAGTTTAAACTAACGAGTTCAAATTTAAATTAAAAAAAAATTGCTATAAGAATTTTATTCATAAAACATAGTTACCAAGCTAGGGTTTTTATTATAATTACTAAGGATTGAATATATATGAAAGATTGTGAATATACTTACAATTTTATAAATTAATGTTTTCCTGAAATGCTGTTTTAGAAATTCATGTATACATTTAAAGTACTAAATTACTGTATTATTGTAGAGCCTCATTCAGGGTTTACAGTGGAGCTGGTTTCCTTCCGATTCTGTGAAGCTAAACTGCAGGCTAGTAGAGGAAAAGTAGCAATCTTTCAAATCTTTAAAACTCCCACAGATAGCAAGTCCCAATGAAAGACTCATGTGAATGGGGTAGATGCAGTCAGAGTGCTTCTACTCAAGGAGACCTGCGGTCTGTGTCCCCACCCATGTGCCTACCAGCCTGGGAACAGTGACAGTGCTGGCAGTTTTGTTACTGCACTTAGCGTTTGAGTGAGGCGCCTTCATTTGTGAGATGCTTCCCAAAATACCCCGTTTGTTTCTGTGGCCTCCTGAGGTTTTCCTCTTTCCATACCCTGGAGAACTAGTGCCTGTTTTTGTTCTCTTAGCATTCAGTCCAATGCATTATTTAGCTTAGTTGAAAATGAGGAGTGTAGACAAACCCAGGGTTGGAGCTGCACTACGATCACTGCTGATGAGAGTGTAAATGATGCTTCTGCTATGGAAAACAGCACCGTGGCTCCTCAAAAATGAATAATAGGATTATTGTGTCACCCAGCAATTCCAATTCTCCTTAGGTGTGTCCTAAGGGGCCACAAGCAAGACCTCAGTGCTCTGTGTGCACCCGTGTTCAGAGCGGCACTGCTTACAATAGCCACAGTATGGAAGCACGCCAGGTGTCTATTGACCAAAGATGGGCCCAATAAGCTGGTGAAAACAAACAAGGGAATAGTATTTAGCTGTTAAAAAAAAAAAGGGAGATTTTGACACATGCTACAACATAGTGACCCTTCAGGACACAACACAGGCACCAAGTGAGAAGTGGGGCATGGTTACACTTTTCTCCTGCCAGCATCCACAGTACTCTAGGTTGTGACTGTGGAAGGCACTGTGGCTGCCAGCTACAGAGAGCAGGAAACCTTGTTTAAGGGAGTCTGAGCTTGCAGCTGGTGAATAGTGGTGACATTGTATACCATCAGCCTAAGACAGCTGAGGGACCTTTGCACACCAGCCTGATCACCTTAGATTGGGAGGGCAATGAGCCGGGCTGCAGCTCAGCAGGGAGGTGTTTCCCAGGCTAGCTTCAGCCCTAGCAACATGCACAGGTACATATGCATGCAAGAAAAGATAGTAAAGCAGGCAAATGCACTGGCACCTGTATTTTACCACAGTAGCAAGAGGGACAAAATGAGACAGCAGGTGAGGTCATGCACGTGAAACAGTCTGATCGGGGAGAAACCCTGCTCACAGGAAGCCTTGGAAATGCATTTCCGTGGAAACTTGCACACAAATGTTCTAGTCAGGCCGAATTTTAATAGCAGAAGAGGGCAAGTAGCACAGGCCCTTCAGTGACACTGGCCCAGCAGCCTGTCTCCATCACCACCCACAGGCACTGTGAGAACACAGGACCAGCCTGCTGGTGTGCTGCCTAGAGGGGCCAGGCTGGACTCCAGGCAGCAGCCACCTACAGGGTCCCACTTAGGTGAAATGGCCACCTCAGTAGACCCGGAGACAGAGTCACTCACTGCTTGCCATGGTTAGTAACATGCCAGGTAGATTAAAATGCAAAGCCATTTTTTAATAACTAAAAATAACTAGCAGACCACATTTTCTTTAATGATTCTGTGTGGTTTGTCCTAAATATTTAATAAGGACTAGGAATGGTGGTCTTATGCCTGTAATACACCACTCAGAAGTCTGAGGCAAGAGGATCACTGTGAATTTGAGGCCAGTATAGGCTAGGGAGTGCAGGACCAGCCTGGACCCTACCAAAAAAAAAAAAAAAAAAAGTATGTGTGTGTATGTTTTTTACATTATATATATATATATGGAGAGAGAGAGAGAGAGAGAGAGAGAGAGAGGGCCTGAAATTAAGGCTAGCAGTTTTTAGTTTTATTTTTTATTTATTTTTCTGGAACTGGGGATTGACTCAGGCCCTTACACTTGCCAGGGAAGCGCTTATTCCACTGAGCCATTTCCCCAGCCTCAAGGCTAGTAGTTTTTAATCACTAGGGCACAGCAGCTATGTTATTCTTCCATTCCTCTGGAGTTGTCCCCCAAAGGATACTTTGCTTGCCTAATTTACTTTCTCAATAAGTGACTAGAGGGTGAAGAAAATGCTGCTGTGTGGATTCAGTGATTTACTGAGACAGCACTCAGGCCTCTGAGCAACAACTTGAGCTACAGTGCTCACTCTTCATTCTCTTTAAATCTTTTGGTGGTGGTGGTGGTGGTGGGAATCAAACTCAGGGCCTCATGCTTGCCATGCGTTAGGGCTTCAGCCTTCCTCCTGTGTATTGCAGCATGCCCTGCGAGCCGGGGCTTCCACATCACCATGCCGCCTCAGTGTGCCTGAGAAATCAGTAGATAATGTTTTCAGCAACTCAGACGTTTTCTGTTCATCCTATAGAGGTAAAACTTCGAAGTGAGACATTCCACAAATGTTAAGAGCCTTTTCTGACCAGATACTTTTCTCTCCTGCTTAATTTCCATACAGCCTGTTGTTTTCTCTGTATGTACATATGTATATATTTAGGTTTTTTGAGAAACAGTCTTGCTGTGTCATTCAGCTCATCTTGAACCCATTGCGTAGCCCTGGCTGGCCTGAAATTCATTTGGTCATCCAGCCTCAGGCTCCTGGAGTGCTGGGATGACAGGCGTACACCACAATAACCAGAGTTGCCTGTTTCACAGTAGATATTCCTGAACTCTCTTAAGTTTCTCCCTGTGGTGTTCCTCTTCCTCTGCGCCCTGCTTGCCTTTCTCAGCACTGGGCAGCAGGCGCAGCAGGCGCAGCAGGGCAGCTCTGACCTGATTGTGCTGGCCTGGCCTGGCACTGGGCCTACGAAGCGTCCTTAGGACCATGTGTCACCAGAGTCTTGCAGGAACTCAGAGAAGGAACAGGCAGCTGATGTCCTGCCATCTCACTACTCCAAGACGACTGTAATTGTCATTGCTACGGGCTTTTCTCTCACTGGGAACACCCTCAGTTGCTTTCTTCTCTTTCAGGCGGCCCGATGCGCCCGTGCCTGATGCTGGCATGGAGAAGAGCATGGGCAGCAGCTCGGACAGCGAGTCTTCCTTCAGTGACTGAGCCAGCCCAGCAGTCACAGACGCCAGGCACTGGCCCACAGCTGCATCCTGCAGCACCCGCTGCCTCGCTGCCTCGCTGTCAGGGTTGAAAAGAAAGCCGTTCTAACCTGCCAGCACGCCTTACTACCAAAATAAAGGGCTTTGCAATGAGACACAGAATAACCTGAACTGCAGTGAGTGCTTTAGTGCTCAGAGGAGGTGTCGCAGGCCTGGGATTGCCTCCAGAGTGAAGCTGAATGTGAGCTCAGCTGGTGCACAAATTAATGAGTTTTATACAAATTTTAAATGCTTTAGCATCAAAAATGCTGTGCACTTTTTCTTTCTTTTATCTCTTTTGTGACATACATAGTCCACACTAATCTTGAATTCACAATATAGCCAAGGCTGACCTAAAATCATAGTGATCCTCCTGCCTCAGCCTCCCTAGTGCAGGGGTGACAGGTGTGCGCCACCATGCCTAGGGTTACGTACATTTCTATGAAGAACTTAAGTTCCTGGCAGGATGTAATATCAAGTGGGAGTTTTCTGTGACACCTTGAAATGTGTATCTATTTCGGATACAGGACTTACTGGGAGTATTTATTAGCAAATACAGCTTTTTGCCACTTGCTCAGTGGTTCAGGTATCATCAGAGCCTGATATCTGTTATAATTACTGTCAACTAGAAATGTTAAAAGGTGTTCACAGTGTAGTTCAAGGTGAGTGAGACTTATCAACTCCTCAGCAAGAATGGCCAGGTTGCAGTGCACTCCCAGCTTTGCAGATACTTGTAAATACTCAGTCCAGAAAACCTAAGAAATACTAAGTGGGAAGAGAATAAAGTACTTGATTAATGGTGCTTGTTGTGGTTTCTGCCTGGACATCACCCCCAAACCGTTCACAGGCAGGGCAGGCCTATGAGGTGATATCCTGGGGGCCCTGGCGCTCTGAATTTTGGCAGGGGAGGAGGCATGTCACCCATGCCTCCTTCCAGCCTGGAGCAGCCCCACCCTCCAGCCCTTCTGCCCTTACCAGGAGCACTGAGTAGGAGGCACAGCAGGGGCAGCTTGGACCTGGTTGTGCCAGCCTGGAGAAATGCAGAATAAGCCTCTCCTCCCCCAGCCTCAGGCGTTGGGCACTGTCAGCAATGCACCCCGCAACTAGGCAGTGCTCAGCTGGGTTCATGTCTCCAAGGCCCAAGAGAGGACTCGGATGAGCAGGTCACTTGTGAGCCATTGTGAACCATTAACACTGGGCACAGTGCAGTGTGCCCCAAGCCCTGGGCTAGAGCAGCAGCCTCTGGAATTCACCTTGCTTTGCTCCCTGGCCCAGATCCTGCTGAGGGCTCTGGCCTATTGGGGTCCCTGCACAAAGGACAGCCCAAGGTCACCCAGAGCTGTCCAGGGCAGCAGGAGGATATGGTGGGGTGCCCGTGTTCCCATCTCCTCTGTCACCAAGGCATGGGGGTGGTGGCCAGCCATTGTCCTTCTAAAAGTTTACCTGGAGATTGGGAAGCAAGCTGAAGTGCCTGTGGCCCAGCCAAGGCCCAAGCAGTGCCTGCCTCCCACACCCACTGTAGGTTTCAAGTAATCTGGGTCAGAAATGTAGCAATCTGGGCTGGGTGAGCAGTGGACTGGCCATGGCTTCACGGTCCTAGTAATTTCCTCTCTTTTAGGCTGTGACTCACCTCAATCTGTTCACACAGTGCTGGATGTAGCCACATTCCAGAGAACAAACCTCAGCCCAGAGGTGCCCGCTCGGAGCTGCAGTGACCCATTTCGTTGTTTTCTTCCACCTAATGCTCTTGGGGAAGCAGCTGTGCACCTGGGTTACTGCTCAGGAGTGTGCAGTTGCCTGTGTCTGAGTGGGGTGACATGGATGCTGTGGTGTCCCCACAGCAGGGTTTCATTGGCTTTCAGGTAGGGGTGCTGGGTCCAGCCAGAAGGGATGGAAAGTTCATGTTGTCAAGTAATAATTACAGCCAGATGTGGAGGTGCATGCCTGTCATCCCAGCACTCAGGAGGTGGAGGCAGGAAGAATCGCCTTGAGTTTCAGCCCAGTGTGGGCTACACAGTGAGATGCATTTAAAAAAAAAAAAAAAAAATTCAAGAGACAAGATCAATTTGGAGTGTGCCAGCCAGCTAGCCTCACCTTCCTGCTTACCTCAGGGACCCTCCTCTCTGTGCCCAACCTTAGGTGTTCCACTGCAGCAGCCCAGAATGCGCACACACGCACGCGTGCATACACACACAATGCACATGCCTGCCAACTGCAGTGTCTGCGTCCACCACTGACCTTTCAGGAAGGCTGCCAGGAGAGAAAAGCAGGTCCCACTGCAGCTGATCCTCAGCTGCCTAAATGAGCCCCAGCAGTGTTCCTGCAGGTACCAAGTAGACCAAAAAGTCCCTATGTGCTGCCAGCCCAGTAACTCAAACATGAGGTGTGATCTCGGCACCCTCCTGGCCATTGGTCCCACAGTCTGCAGGGCCTGGGCCTGCTGGCCTCAGGCTGTGTGCGTCTTATGGGGCACAGGTACACTCTGCATCCCTGTGCATAGGACACCAGGCTCGGACCACTGGCCCAGGTTGTGTGGACATCAGGACCACAGGACCCATATCGGTGGCATGGAGAGAGCAGGAGCAGCAGCCTTCAGCAATCCTGTAAATACCACCACTGTCCTTTGTTTGTGGGTGTAAACACTTCAGATTTGTTTTTTATTAATGCCAGTTTGCAGTCCACAGTCTTAGTACTCATCTTACGACGCTGCTTGGCTGCTTTTCTCCCTTCCCCACTCCTTTCTCCTCACTTCCGTTGTCTTAGACCCCTCTCCACTTGAGAAGGCTTGGCTCCATTCTTGCAGTCAGCTGTCTCTTACCTGGCACTTTATTCTTTGGGTCTCCCCATGGGAGAAGCTGCATGGTGCCAGTGTTGGTGTGTGCTGTAGTTTGAGGTACTGTAAGGGGAAGTAGTACAAAATAGGATCCTTGATTACAAGATAATTTTATCATAGTCACCCAGAGTCATATACAGAGTGCAGGAAATTGGTGCACACACTAAAGACCAAGGATCCAGCTGACGGCCTGGATCTTATGTCCCAAATGAGTCCAGCTGAAGACCTAAGAGCCGTGGCAATGCCTCCCAGGTCCAGCTGAAGGCCTAGAGCCCACAACAATGTCTCATGCGGGCCCACTCCATGGGTCTGCACTGAGAAGGCCCAAAAGTCACTGGGGGAAGCTACAAAGTCTGTGCCAGCAGGATGAGGGATGTGTGCCAGCAGGAGGGATCTTCACTGGAGCCAGGCAGCAACGCTCAAGGTAAGAAGCAGAGCTCCTTGGAAAGGTACCTCAGTGACAGTGAGGTCCTGAGCTCCTCCGTCAGGACAGCTGAGGCAACCTCAATGACAGTGAGATCCTGAGCTCCTCCATCAGTGAGGACAGCTCAGTTCCCACCAAGAAAGCCAAAGTGACAAGCTTTTTCAGGAATCTGAGCTGTGCACCATCTTCCCCTCCAGAGCCAGGAAGCTAATGCTCAAAATAAGGACCAGAGCTCCCCCAAAGAGAACTGCAGCCATCCTCAGTGACAAGGTGGCAAGCTCCTTCAACAATGAGAACAGCAAAGTTCATCAGGAAAGCCAGCATGACAAGGTCCTCTTAAGAGAACCAACAGCAGTGCCAAGGAAACCAAGCGCCCAGCAGCTCTAGACTTCTTCCTCTCCAGTTCTCTCTTATGCTGCTGGCAACAGTCCTCAGGTGGCCTTGCACACCTAACACTAGACTGGTTCAGGTCAGCTGCATGCTGGGGGTTGGTCACCAGGTGTCAACCCACCACAGCCTGTGAAACAACCCAGGAAGGAGCTGGGAGCTGAAGAATGGGAGGAAAGAGAAACCCCACCCGAGGACTCACTGTGGAAGGAGCAGCAGCCCTTGGAAGTGAGCGGTGTTTCCCAAGGTGTCCCCAGCCTGGGTCCTAAGCCATCACAGCCCACTCCACTGGGTGGGGGTGTGGCCTTGGGAAGGACTCAGGTGGAAAACCAGGCAGCAGCCCCTGAGGTGCCCAGCAATAGGGCCTCTCTACATGGGCTACTGAGCAGGTACAGGCGGCCTGGGATGTGATTCCAGGATCCATAGTGGTGTCCATAGCAAGGTCAGTATCGGTATCAGTGTGCAGCTGCTTTTTGATCCCCAAGCTGGCCTGGCCTTGCCTTTCTTCACAATGTACAGTTTCCTTTTTGGCTAGGTTGCATGGTAAGCCTTGTTCATGATATCCAGAACGTTTTCATTAAAAATCTTCCAGGAATAAGCCCAGGCTAAGCAGGGTTGAAACCCGTAGCTTTCTGGCCTGTTGCAGTTGTAACCTGACTTCCAGCATTTCCTGCTCCAGATCCTGAAGAGGTTTTCTGTGCACAGAGCACATCGAGGGCAGCAGAGTGCTTGTGCTTCTGATCCGGTTCTACACATGACAAGCCGGGTTTCTGAGTCTCAGATCAGTCCTGTGTCTTCAGAGCTGTTGCAACAACGCCAGTGACTCTTAAGCATCAGCTGTGACCTTCCTTGTTGGTAGGACTAGCAAAGGAAAGGCTCACACCCACTATCCAGACTTGGGGTAAATATCTGAAATAAGATACCCACTTTCCTTTGGAATGTGAGGTATAAACATTTTATTTGGACTTCATTTCCTCTCTTCCCAAACCGTCATTTTCTAAAGGCAGCTTTACAAATAAATACATTTACAAAAATTTGTTTTAGACATCTACAAGTTATTTACCAGGCATCACTGTATACTTATGTTCATATTGATATAATTGTATTAAGACACTTTAGAATTAAATGTTTTGTTCCACAGTTAATACTGCAAACTTTATTTTGAAATAAGTTCTAAGACTTAGCATAATGACATCCTTAAGTGTAGAAGAAATCATAGAAAATATCTAGTCTAATTGACTCATTTTTACCATTGATTAAATTGAATCCCAGAAGAATTAAATGATTTCCCACCCAAGGAGGGTTAGAAAATATTTGTATAATCAAAAATGCAGGAGGGAGATGGCTCAGTGCAATAAGTGCTTCCCTGGCAAGTGTAAGGGCCTGAGTTCAATCCATGGTTCTGCAAAAAAAAATGCAGGGCTGGGCATGGTGGCACACACCTGTAATCACACTCAGAAAGCTGAGGCAGGAAGATCCCTGGAAGTTTGAGGCCAGCCTAGGCTACATAAGTTCAAGACCAGCCTGAACTGCATACTGAGACCTTGTCTCAAACAAAAAATTTTTAAAAAATCAGAAATGCTCAAATTCATAGCAATATTTTATATTAAATATTAATCTTTCATTATTCATACAAACGATATACCTAAAATTATAGTAATATTAAAATTTCACATTAAAGTCTGAAAATTGAGTTGTGAATTTTCATCACACCTTTTAAGGATATATTAAGGTTGATCTGTTTTTCCTTTGTTTATGTATTTATTTATTTAGTACAGGGTCTTACTATGCAGCTCAGACTCAATGATCCTCCTGTCCCAGCCTCCCTAGCACTAGGATTACACCACCACACCCAGGTTCGGTGGCCCACACAATGCTTCCAGGGTATTCTGGGGCCTGCAAGGCATGTGGTGCTGGAATTGAACTCAGGTCTTTGTGCTTGCTGGGCAGATACTTAGACTGTAGAGCTATCTTCCCAGCCTGATCTCAGTTTTTCATTTGCAAGGAATTCGTGACTATCTGGTGACCCAATAAAATGCTCTCAGGCATCTCGGCAGTCAGCTGCTTCACTGTGCTCTTACACCTGCATCAGAAACAAGTCTGAGAAGATTTGCAGTGGGAAGAGGGTGGAGACGGAAGGAGGGGACCCAGAGACCATCGAAGAGACTTCTGCTGACTGAGGTAAGATTTGAGAATCAACAAAGACAATAACAAGTAGTAATTAGTTGAAGCACTGTGGATATGTTTAAGTTTATGATTTGATAATGCTATAAAAATTTTAAGGATAGAAATGAACTACTCATTCTTTTGAAACAACAGCAAGGATTATTAGCCCTGCCTTTTCCATATGAACTGGACCTCCGGATACTCAAGTAGTGAAGGAAGGCTTGTCTTTCTAGAAACATCCAGCATGGAGCAACAGAAATAAACTTCTAGCCCTCAGTGATTCAGTAGCTTTGTGTTAGTCAGCTAAAGGAAATAGTTGATGGAGTCATCTTGCATACAGCATTTCTCTAGGAGATCTTCGCGCCTGCAGGAGTTCCTAATTCCTAATTCCCTGCGCTCATACTGGGTCGATGTTAAGAACACTTGGTCTGCAAATGGATCAAATTGGGCAGCTCATGCCCCAGCTGTCATCTTTGTGGCTGGAAGGTGCTGTGTCTGTGACTAACAGAAACACACTCACTAGTGGCGTGTGTGTGAAAGGCATCCTACGTGGGCCCAGGGCCTCTGCCTTGCACTGAGAAGCCCACAGGGCTGGTGGGAGGCTGGGTGGCTGGCTGTCGGTCCCATGCACAGCATGCCAGAGGAGTGCTGGATGCAGGGGCAGCTGAGGCACACAAAATGCACTCACCAGAGGAGCTCAGCCTTGGAGCAAGCCAGGGCTGGGGAGAAGTGCTACATCCTGCCCCCAGCAGCCCTGGCAGTGGTGCAGCTGCCCATACTTCAGATCAGGCTCGGAGCTTCCCCACCCAAGATGAGAATAGAACAGGCCAAAGCCTCCAACTTAGTGTCACTTGTGACTTTTTCACCCCTCTTTGTTAGTATGCACATGTTTGCAACACAGTGAACACACTCCCCCAAGGAACCTGGTACACACATGATCACACCTTACTCTGCCTTCCTTCCCCTTCCCACCTCTCTTGCCTCTCTCTGCATCCACAGCTCCCCTTAGCATCCTTCCAGAGAACCAGCCCCTTTACTGATCCTTCTGATTGCTTTGATCTCAATTTCCTTTAATCTCTGCTCTGAACTTTTCAGTGTTATTTGAGGTGGGGCCTTTCCGTGTAGTTTAGGCTGGCCTTAAGCTCATGGGGATCCTCCTGCCTCAGCCTCCCAAGTGCTGGGATTTCAGGGCAGGTCCTTGCCACCATGGTCAGCTTCTGATATTTACAATTGCTTTCTGTTAGTTTCAGATTTGTGTTGTTCTCATCTTTCTGTGACCTTGAGATGCATCATTAGACTATTTATTTGGGATTGCCCTATTATTTATATGCTGACATTGGCAGCTATAAACTTCCTCCTTAGAACCATTCTAATTGTGTCCATGGGTTTTGGCATATTGCATTTCCACAGTCATTTGATTCTAGAAGCTTTTTGTTTCTTCTGTGAGCCAGTGATGAGGCAGTGATATATTATTTAATTTCCAAGTGTGTACATGGCTTCTGTGACTCTTTTTGCTGTTGATTTCTACCTTCATCCTGCTGTGAACCAATCACATATGGGGAGTCTTTCAATTTGTTTATATGTACTTAAGCATGCCTTGTGGCCTGAGATTTGGCTATTCTGAGAAAGAGCTCTATGTGCTGTTGAAAAGAATGAGGCTTCTTCTAGTGGTGGCCATTAAATCCACTTGTCCAGTGGTGTGGCTTAACTCTCTGTGTCCTGGTTGGTTTTGTGCCCAGTTGTGAGAGTCAGGTACTGAAGCCCCCCACTGTCAGTGTCTTGGTGTCCCTCTGTCCCGCCAAGCCCAGCAGTGCTTGTTTTGTGAAGTTGGTGTGCCCACATCTGAGCACAGGTGTTTACAGTTGTCATCTCTTACTGTTGGATCGCTCCTCTTACCACTGGGTTGTGGCCATCTTTGTCGCTTTCTGTTGGCTCTGGTTAGATGTTTGCTACCTCTGAAAATCAGATTGCTTCTCCTGCTTGTTTTTGGGCTCCAGTGGAATGGAGATCTCTCTCCTTCTCATTCCCAGGCTCAGGTACTGCTTTTGGCTGAGTGTGTCTCCTGCAGGCAGTAGGTGGCTGTGTCTTTCAAATCCAACCTGCCAGTCTGTGTCTTTTTCACTGAGTACTGAGTTATGATCATAAGATGTTTTATTGAATCCTGTCATTGTTTTTTGTTTTCTTGTGTTCATTTATTTTTATCTGTTTAATCTCGTGGTTCTTCCACTTAGCAGTATACTCTCGCCTGGGCTCATTTGGGCAGATGCCACCGTCTCTGCCTGGATTCCCTTAAGTATTTTCTATAGTGCTGATTTAGGGTGATGTGCTCCCTTAGACATTTTTCTTGGGAAAATTCTTTATTTCTCCATCAACTGGAAGGGTAATTTTGAAGGCTATAAACAACTGTTCACTTTTAGAGCTTGTAAAACTTCACTCCTGTCCCAAAAGGTTTGTGCTGAAAATCCATTGTCGTTCTTGTGGTCTTAGAGTCATAGAGAACTTGTTGTTTATCTCTAACAGCTTTAGCAGTCCCTGCTTTTGTTGAATTTCTGGAATTTTGATTATGATGTGTTGTGAAGATCTTCTTTTCTAGCTGTGGCTATGTGACTATGTGCTGCTTGCCTGTGAATATTAAATTCTTTCCTAGATTTGGAAATTTCTCTGCTATGATTTCAGTGAAAAAGATTTTCATCCTTTAACTTATCTTCTACTTTTTTTATTCTAAGAAGCTTTTCATGTTTCTTTTTGTTATTTAGAAGTAAAACCCTGGTATGTTTAATTAAATCCCCTTAGAGCTTATGCCTGTATTTCTTAGGCAGGCCCACCATAGGCATTAAACAGCTTGCTTAAGTGTTTCTTGTTTTGCCCTTCAAACATTTTGATCATTTTGGGTTTTTAGTTATTTGTAGGTGGCCACCTCTACTTCAGCATCCCTGGGGCCCTCTCTGGAGTGGTGGGGGCTGGACACATCTGTCTGCCTGCTTGCTGATGTTTCTGTTGTTTTGTGCTAGGCTCAGGGTCAGATCGGGAAAGACACTGTTGTCCTTGGAGATCTTAGGCAGGTTCTGTCTCTCTGCCCTTGGCTTTAGTGGTACTTAACATCTACACCCATCTTCAGTCTTTTTCAGGTTTTCTTTTAACTTTTTTTTTTTTTTTTTGTATTTTAGTAAGGGTCTAGAGGGTCTCACTGCATAGATTGGACTCATAGTGATCTGCCTGTGTTCAACCTTCCAAGAGCTGGGATTATGGGCACATACCACCTTGCCCAGTCTCAATTGCCAACTCAGAGGCATGCTGTGCTGACCTCGGAGGCAGGATCAGCACAGCAAGCTGAGGACTGAACCTTGGTTGCTGTGTCTGACTAAGCAGGCACTTTAATCCACTGAGCTATTTGGCCAGCTCTTTTTTTAACTTTTTGAGACAGGGCTCAACCTCACTTCGTAGCCCAGGCTGGCCTGAAACTTGCAACAGTACTCCTGCCTCAGCCTCCAGAGTGCTGGGATGACAGGCAGGCATGTCAGCCTTCAGTGTAATTTTTGGTCTTAGTTCCAGCCTTCTGGGAGCATGGTCCCCAGATCCACTCAGAGGAGGAATCAAACCCTGATAATGTTTTATGTTTATTTTATTTTATTGAGAGACAAATATCAATGAGAAAGTTTCAAAGCTGGCTAATAGTACAGTTTCAATAATTAATACATTTTACATTGTTATCTTCCTAGTGGTTATCCATAGTATAAGAAGCAGACAGGATATCCTGTCCAAACAATATTACTATAAATCTTTCTTCTCATTGAGTTAAGCGAAAGTAGCTATATATCTATCCTATTCTGTATATACAGATACAAAATGGTCCTTCCTTTCTAGCCCCTTTTTTTGTTTAGTCCTGTCAGAGATGGGTAGTCTATTGACATTCAAATATTATAGGTGCTTGAATTCAGCAAAGCACTCCAACACAGTCTAGCAGTCCACAACAGTAGTGGGTTATCCACAGAATTTGTTGACTAGAGCCATTTACAGCTCAGCATATTAATATGGCTTTACTTTATATACCTTGTTTTTATACTTTTCTGCTGGATGGTTAAGACCAAGATAAAGCTAGTCCTATATAACAAGAAATGTAACTTTTGTGTTTGATAAGGTCAGTGAAGTCCCCTCAAGATTTATCCTGTAATCCTGTACTGCACTATGTAGATCCCTTGTGGATCTACATAATGTAGCCATGTGGATGAGTCACAGCCATTGCTTGACCAATTTGCTCTCTGTGAAAGCCTGAGAGAAAGTTTTCTCTCCATGTGACTCTCTTTAGGCACACTATACATCATCGATTGCATTCCTCTGTGGCTCCATAATCTCCTCGATCAGAAAACTTGGGACTCAACTGAGTTCCATGATGTTACAGTACAGGTTCTCCTATGTCCTGAGTCTTCACTGACCTTGAAAGGCTAGGGCCAAAATGTTGGCTGACCTTGCAGCCCTTCCTTTTCTCCAGTTTTTGATCTACAAACTTAGGTTTTTAACCCTCCAGAAGCTGATTATTACCCTGCATCATATGCAGTTCAAACCCTGATAATGTTGATGACACAGAGACAAACCAGATAATGGTTCACAGAAAAACCCAACTAAAAGCAACAACTATTCCAACATTAGCAATAGAATAAAATCAATAATAGTAAGACAATCAGACAAACCAGATATTGACATACCAGATGAACCAATAATAGCTGCAGCTATACCACTCCTAACAACAGAAAAGAAATCTGTAGTGACAGTGCAGACATAGACAAATCCAGTGTTGACATACAGGAAAAGAACTATGAAAAGTTTTTTTCTTAAAGCAACAACTATGCCACCATTAGCAACAGAAAAGAATTCAGAGGGCCAGCAAAATATCTCAGCAGATGAAACGGCCTGCTTAGGCAGACACAGTGGCCAGAGTTTGATCCCTGGCGTGCCATACTGCGCCCTGCCCCAGGACACACTGAGGTGACAAATGAAACTGGGAGTGGTGGCACACACCTATAACCCTGGCTCTTGGGAAGTTGAACACAGCTGGATTACTAGTGAGTCCAATTTACAGTGAGACACTGTAGACCCTGTGCTAAAAATGCAAAAAAAAAAAAAAAAAAACCACAGCAATTGTCACATGTTGTCAAACATGTTTTGTTACCTAAAAGTAACAAAACTATGGAATGCCAGGACATATACTTTTGTCTAACAGAAATGGTATACCTGTTATCCAACATTTCCTCATCTGCCACCCCACTGCTTTCCCTAGCGTCTAGGGACTGTGGATATTTACTTCTATAAAGTCAACTTTGTAGCTTCCATGAACAAGTAAAAATGTCAGTATCCACCTTTCTGTACCTTGCGGACCTCTCAGTGAAATGCCCTCCAGCTTCATCCATGTAACCAAAGGCAGGGTTTCATCCTTTTAATGGCTGACTAATATTCCAGTGTGCATACATAGCACATTTAATCCATTTTTTATCAATAAACAGGTTGATTACCCTGACCCTGATAGCTGCAGTTAACATGGGCGAGCACATACTTTTTTGACATTGTGACTTTCTTTCCTTAGCTGTATATCCAGGGCCAGGTTGCCAGGTCTTACATTTCAAATTGTAGTCTTTTTCAAGAACTACCATTCTATTTTCTGTAATGGCTGTGCAAGCTCATATTCCCACCAACACTGTACCAAAATTCCCCTTTCTTAACATCCTTGAGGGAATTAATTTTTATCTCTGATAATAGCCATTTTCACTGGGGCAAGATGCTCTCCTATTATGGCTCTGAATTGCATCTCCTTGGTGATTCGTAGCAGTGAGCATTTTTTGTGTACTTGCTGGCCATTTGTATGCCTTCTTCAGAGAAATGTCTATTCAGATCATCTGCCTGTTTCTTAATCAGATTACTTGGGTGTTTTGTTGTGGGGCTATTTGCATGGCTTCTCTATTCTGGGTAGGAATCCCTTGTGAGACAATGGCTTGCAAATATTTCATCCTCTTCTGCAGATTTCCTTTCACTGTGCATTGTTTTCTTTGCTGTGCAGAGGCTTCATTTAATATAATCCCACTTTCCTAATTTGACTTGTGTTGACTATGCTTTTGAAATTTAACTCAAAACTTTCCCAGACAAATATCCTGAAGCCTTTCCCCTTTCTTGTCTGTCACATTCTTGGAGATTCTGGGCTTATTATGTTTAAATCCTCAATGCACTTTGAGTTGATTTTTGTAACCAGGAAAGGAGATGGAGGGAGTTTCATTCTTTTGCACATGGACACTCAGTTGCCCAGAGCTGTCCTTTACCTGCTGTGTTTGTGGCATCCTTGGCAAACATCAGTTGACTTGAAGTGTGTGGATTTACTGCTGGGTTTCCTGCTTTGCTCTATCGCTCTGTGTGTCTTTTCTTATGCTAACACTGTGCCATGTCGGGTCACTGGAGTTGTGTAGCTATACACACTACATAGTTGTGTACTATAGTCCTATAAGACATATCACATTCTCAGTGGTGACTAGGGATGATGGATGTTACAAAAACTGGGGAGGTGTCTTAGGCATTTTCTCATTGCTAGGACAAAATATCCAATTCCCACAACTAGAGGAAGAGAGGTTTATTTTAGCTCATGTTTTCAGCTCATGATCAGCTGGCTCCAAGACAGGAAGAGCTTGGGCAAGAGGTTCAACAGAGGAAACCTGCTGGTGTCATGGTGACCAGGAAGCAGGGAGAGGAGGGAGGATCCCAGGAGGTGATGAATGCTTCCGGCCACGCCTCTTCCCCCCTCCCCCGCCATGCCCCTTACCAGCCATGCCCCCGGTGACGCCTCTTCCCACCAGACTGCCAGCTTCTAACAGCACACTAGCAACTACTAACAGCTCTGCTCTCACAGTGAATTAATCCACTGTTTTTGTTTTGTTTTGTTTTTGTCTTTTTGAGACAGGGTCTCGCTATGCAGTTCAGGCTGGCTTTAAGCTCACTTTGTAGCTCAGGCTGGTCTCGAACTCGCAACAATGCCTCAGCCTCCCGAGTGCTGGGATTACAGGCATGCGCCACCACGCCCGGCTTTCCACTGTTGCTTAATAGCCCTATGATCCAACAACTAGATTTGAGAACATTTTTCATTGATTTCAGTGAGTACATTTTTGTGCCTTATGTAAAACCCCTACTCTGAACACATGATCCTTGAGGGGACATTATAAATCTAAACCATGTAATTCCGCCCCTGGTCTCTTAAAAATTGCATGTCCATCTCTTTACTCAAAATACATTTTTTTTTTTTTTTTGTCTTTTTGAGACAGGGTCTCACTATGCAGTTCAGGCTGGCCTTAAGCTCACTTTGTAGCTTAGGCTGGTCTCAAACTCACAACAATCTTCCTGCCTCAGCCTCCGGAGTGCTGGGATTACAGGCCTGCGCCACCACACCCAGCTACACAAAATACATTTGTCCATCCCTAAGAGTTGCCAAAATTTTAACTGTTCCAATATTGCTGAACACCCTGGTCTCCTCTGAGATTCAAGATACACTCTTATATGTGCACCTCTGTGGAAATCAAAGTGGATATTAGAAATGGCACAAGCTGAACATTCTCATTGCAAAAGGGAGTTAGAAAGAAAAGGGAGAAAAGCAAGACCAAACTGCAGCAGCAGAAGCAGACATTCCCTGCCTCTGGCATCTCCTACTTTCTGGGACCTCCCTGCGCTCTCCTCTGCCCTCTCCCAGCACTCCCTGAGCTTCGCCTCCCTGCCCCCACATCCTTGCATCCTGCACACTGACTCCTGTGCTGCAGGCATGGATAGCGCCAAGGTCTGTGGCCAGCTGGAACAATGGCCTTGTGACTCTGAACGCTAATGGGTGAGTCTATCGAGGATTGTAATACCCCTGTGATCTAGACCCTGCCTCAGAGCTGCGTCTCTGAGCACTTGGGGGACATTCTAGGTCTAAACCTTAATAGGAGGAAGAATCCACAATCCAATGATGGGAATCACTATCAATGTAAATTTCCAAAAGAATAGAAGTGGAATATTTTGTGGACACCATAGGAATACCTTTGCTGATCATCTGCAGACTCTGGATGGATTACCATGTAGCAAGACACTTCAGCCCTGGAAGTGTGTTTGAAAATGTTTTGTTTTGTTGAAAAAGGTTCTTGCTGTATAGTTCAGGCTGGCTTGAACTCATAGTGTAGTCCAGGTTGGTCTCAAATTCGCAGTGATCCTCCTGCCTCAGCCTCCCAAGTGCTGGGATTTTAGGCATGCACCACCACATTTCCTCTTGAGATTTTTGTAAGTAATAGATTTGGGTAAAGAGCAGGAAGCTATAGGACAAAGAATTGAGAAAACAGATAGAGAAATGACAACTGTGTCATAATATCAGAAAGCCAGTAAATAAAGGTGACTCTGTCTATCTCAGGACCCCAAAGATGCACAAACCCAAAGAACATGACCCAACCCACACCCAACATCATCTGCCATGGACTTTAATGCCTCCAGTGGGCTTTGAGCACCAGGATGCTTCCTGCAACAACCTAGCTTGGTAAAAATTTTCCCCTCCAGCGCTTGGCCAGAGTCAAGTACCCCACTGGCTATGACTCCTGTCAGTCCCCAGTTGTAGCCCCTCCCCCTGTAATTCCCATTTACAGACCTAGTGACTCCCCTATAGGGCTTGGAGCCCTCTCACAGGTCCACATGCCCTGAAGAGTATGTGGAGGACTCTCCTTGAAAGAAAAGCAACTGTCTCCATTTTGACTGAGCCTGACCCTATTTATGTACAAAGCTGGCTAGGACTTCTGTTTATCCTTCAATTGGCCTTAAGCAATTATAATGCAGATTACTTTCTCTGCCTATCCTCTCTGCATATTGCAGAGGTAAATGTAGACCACTCACCTAGCTTAACTCACAATGGTCACCTTCTTCCCACAATTCTCAGTCAGTGCTCCTCAAGCCACTCCCCCACTGAATAAAAACTAGGCGAGGTCCTGGGTCGCTCTCTTGGTTCCAGAAAGCCATCTTCATGGCAGGACTTAGAGCCCCTTGACTCCCCAATGATTGAAATATAATTTAGTGTTTTTATTTTCACCATGGGTTGCATTGAAAGTGGTAGACTGGAATTAACTTGATGGGATTCCAATAACGTAACTTTGGGATTATAAATATTGGTTTCTTGGACCGAGACAAGGACCTGGAAGTGTCTCCTACAGATTAGGCCTCCCTTCTTTTGTTTATTCTCTCTACCTCTCTTCAAATAAATCTTACTCTTGTTGCTCTTTTGAGCATCCTGTTCAATGCTTTATTTAGGACACTAAAAACCTAGAATCGACTCCTCTGAAGCCCTTGGCTCAGCCTGTAAAGATCTCTCCTTTCCCTTACAGTGGAGCCCATGTCCAGAATCATGAGCCCCTATTTTTCAACACTGTTCCAGTGCATAGTGTGCCAATATCACAACATTTTCTCCTAAGAAGAAAATGTCACAATCACCATGTGTTTCTAGAAGCACACACGGCTCCCCAGCCTTCCATCTACTTACCTGCATGTCTGTACCTTTGCAGTACTGGCTTGAACAGTTAATACACAGTACTTATTTTTGCAGTACTAGGAACTCCACTTTTGGTGCATGAAGCTGAGCATAAAAGAAAGGGGACTTAGGGAGTTTCTGATACTCAAGTAAAAGAAGTAATTTTCTACCTTTTACATTACATGGCCCAGGCAAGCCAATAAGGCACTTCTAGCAACTGCAACCAGAAATGTCACAGAATCAATTTATGAAGCAGAAATCTAGAGCCCGGCATTGTAGTGCACACTTGTCATCCCAGCACTCAGGAGGCTGATGTAGGAGAATCACCATGAGTCTGAGGCCAGCCTGACACTGTCTCAAAACAAAAACAAAATTTTTATCTACACTCCAGTTTGGTAGGCCACACCCAGAAGGACCCTTGGAGCCCAGCAGGTCCACGTGGATGGGGCTCAGCCAAAAGGAGCCAAGCCCAGCAGCTAGGTGCAAGCCAGGCCCAGCAGGTTGAGTTCAAGTTCAGTAGATCTAGACCTTGGGAGCTGAGGCTACTTGTAGGCCCAGGCCTACAGGAGTATTCTCGCTGCACAGAGGTGGCAGCAGGTAACTGGGGTGAGATAGTCTGCCTGGAAGACTTCAGGTACATGAAGGGGAGGTGCTCAGACAGAATTCAGGGGAACTAAAATACAAATCCCAATTTAAGAACTGCTTTGCTATATAGCCATAATGCTTGCTTCTATGGTTACAAACCAATTAGTTACGAAAGTTTGTCAATTTCAAAATTTCACTACCTGTAATCAGTATTGCTAATTGTACTACTGTAAATATGAAACCATATCTGCCTTAACCACATGTTCTCTCTTGGGTGTGTCTGGAGGAGCTTGGTTAACCTCACCAAAGCCCCACACCGAAGGATGGAGGATAGTGCCAAATGGAAACCAATATCTCACTCTTAATCAACAGAGAAGGCAAAATTTTGGAACACACACAAAATAAGAATTTCTGACACAGGAGAAATACCTAAAGAACAGACTCTTTACAGAGAAGCTCTGATTACAGTGATACAGCAACTACTATCAAACTTTCACAGAAAGGTGTTGCAGAAATCAAAATAAAGAGTTCTCTACGAAATAGAAAATGACAAAAAGAAGGCATAAAATGCATTCTCAAGCCCTGAACCCACCCATAATGAACCCAAGAGACATCAGCATAGAAGAAATTGGAAGCCCCACACCTGAAATCTCTAAAATAATAGCAATTGAAGGAAAGAAACAATGGGAGAAAGATATAGAGGAAATCAGATCAGAAATAATCTCCCAGGCAAAAAAGAAATGATAACTATAATGAAGGAATTACAAAACGTTTCTAAAGAAGATACCGATAGAAAAAAATAGAGGAGGATAGAAAAATTATGGAAACCTTGAATGAGAAATATATGAAAGAAACAATGCATGAAGCAGATTCAAAGAGATATATAGGAAATTGAAAACTCCATTACAAATTGGTAAAACTGTTTGAATGAAAGTGAAGATAGACTTTCAGACCTTGAAGACACTGTTGCAGCTACTGAAAAAGTAAGAAAGATCTCTTAAGAACAACTAGGGAAGGGACAGCCAGATGGTTCAGAGGATGACTGAATCACAGGGACTGGGATTCGATCCCCACCCTGTGCCAGCCCCACCTCTGGGGCATGCTAAGACAGTGATTGACACTGGGCATGGTGACGTGTGCTTATAATCCCAGCTCTTGGGAGGCTGGTAACAGGAGAATCACTATGAGTCCAAGCTGTGTAATGAGACCTGGTAGACCCTATACCAAAGACAAAAAACAAAACAGAACCAAAGACATAGAAGAAATGGACAGATTCCAAGATAGGTACAAATTACCAAAACTGAATCAAGAAGATGTAGAAACTCTGAATAGCCCAGTATCAACCAATGAAGTTGAAAATGTAATAAAAAAAAAAAAACTTACCAACAAAGAAAAGCTCAGGTCCTGATGGATTCACAGCTGAATTTTTTTTTTTTTTTTTTTTTTTTTTTCCAGAACCAGGGATTGAACTCAGGCCCTTGTGCTTGTCAAGGAATCGCTTATTACACTGAGCCATCTTCCCAGCCCTCACAGCTGAATTCTACAAGAAATTCAGAGAAGATTTAATCCCAATACTCCCTAAACTCTTCAATGAAATTGAAAGGGAATCAGTACTCCCAAAATCATTCCTGGAGGCAAATCTTATACTGATACCAAAAATAGAACCAACCAAAACTGAGAATTACAGAAATCTCCCTCATGAACATAGATGCAAAATCCTCAATAAAATAGAATACAGCAAATCATCAAGGAGATTATATACCATGACAAGGTAGGATTCATACCAGGGATGTAAGGATGATTCAACATGTGAAAATCTATAAATGTTATACACTATATTAATAGAGCCAAAACCAAAAACAATATGATCATCTCAATAGATGCAGAAAAGGTTTTTGAAAAAATACAGCACTTCATGGTCAAAACCCTACAGAACATTGGAATTGATGGACTGTACCTCAATCTGATAAAAGCCACCTATGACAAACCAATATCCAACATAATTCTAAATGGGGAAAAACTCAAAGCTTTTACTTTCAAATATGGTACAAGACAAGGATGTCCTCTATCACCACTCTTATTCAACATAGTTCTGGAATCATTTGCTAGAGCCATTAGACTAAAGAAAGAAAGAAATGCAATAAGAATAGGTAAAGAAGAAGTTAAACTATTATTATTTACAGATGACATGATACTCTACTTGAAAGACCCAAAAAGCTACCAAGAAGCTCCTATAATTAATAAACAACTTCAGTAGCATATTAGGATACAAACTCATACCCAAAAATCAATAGCAGTCCTCTACACAGATAATCTCACCAAAAGAGAAATTAGAGAAACAATACCCCTCACAATAGCATCCAAAACAATGAAATACTTAGGAATTAATCTCACAAAAGAAGTGAAAGATGTATATGATGAAAATTACAATAGTCTATAAAAACAGATTGGAGAGGATTTCAGAAAATGGAAAAATATTCCTTGCTCCTGGATAGGAAGAATCAACATTGTAAAAATGGCCATACTTTGAAAATTGTTATACAGATTCAATACAATCCCCATAAAAATACCATCAACATACCTCACAGATCTAAAGAAAACATTCTTAAAATTTATTTGGACCCAGAAGAGACCTAGAATAGCAAAGGCAATCCTGGGCAACAAAGACAAGGCAGAAGGCATTACAATCCCTGACTTGAAATTATACTAAAAAGCTACAGTGATAAAATCAGCATGATACTGGCAAAATAAACAGACCCAAGGATCAATGAAGCAAGTTTAGAAGGTGAAGCACAACTACAAATACACTCAGCCATCTTAACTTTGGCAAAGGGGCCAAACACACTTACTGGAAGAAAGGTAGCCTTTTTAACAAATGGTGTTGGAAAAACTGGATCTCCACATACCAAAAACTAAAACTAGACCCAGGTCTATCACCATGCACTAAACTAAAGTCAAAATGGACTAAAGATCTAAGCATTAAAATAGAAACACTAAATCTCCTGGAAGAGAAAGTAGGTGAAAATCTTGAAGAGATTGGAGCAGGCAGACAGTTCATGAACAAAAAACAAACTGCACAGGAAATACTTCAAAGAATCAACCACTGAGATCTCATTTTACTGGGAAGTTTCTGCATGTCTAAATAAACAGAGTGAAAAGAACCCACAAATTTGGAAAAACAAATCTTGACCAATAATCATTCAGTTTTTTGTTATATAAGTCTTGCTTTATCTCGGTCTTAATCATCCAGCAGAAAAATATAAAAACGAGGTATATAAAATAAAGCCATAATAATATGCTGAGCTGTAAATGGCTGTAGTCAACAACTTCTTCGGATAACCCACTACTATTGTGAACTGCTGGACTGTGTTGGGTTGTTTCACTGAATTCAAGCACCTATAATAATTGAATGCCAATAGAATATCCATCTCTGACAGGACTAAACAAAAAAAAAAAAAAAAGGGATACAAATGAAGGACCATTCTGTGTCATACAGCACAGTTAGAATAAATATGTAGTATTTTCACATAATTCTATGAGAAGCAAGATTTACACTAATAGTGTTTGGACAGGATATCCTGTATGCTTCTTGGTACTATGGATAACCACTAGGAAGGTAACAATGTAAAAAGTATTAATTATTGAAACTCTACTCTAATTCAGCTTTAAAAAAAAAAGATAGGTATACAAATACATTATCTTAATTCAATGAATGGAGGCATCTGCTCTAATAGAGTTTGTAAGTAGAATATCATGTATGCACCTATACAACAAATAACCACTACAAAAATAATATGCGATATATTAATTATTGAATCTTCTACTAATTTGATTTGGAAGTGTCTCATTGCTATATGTTCTTCAATAAAATTATGGGAAATAAAAATGAACAAAGTGTTATTCTACTACTCCTACTTCTAAATATATTAAGCATTTCTGCATATCTAGAATTATACTTTTCATATAAGAACTTGTCTGTTATTATACAGCCGTGATAAATAAAACTGCACATATAGCAGTGGTTATAGTCTTCTAATTATAACCATTTGGGTCCCATTTTTTTTCTCTCTGCTTCAATCCAGAGGACAAGGACAGGCACATATAATGCTAGAAACAGCTGAGTTCAAATTTCATTTACAGAGGACAAGCTTTTCTGTGTATTTCAACACAAAGTGTATAAAATGTCCTCACATAAGTACTTTGTCGTACACTGGTAACCTTTAACATTTAAAAATGTTAAATAAGAACTAACAACAATATGCAATGTACTAATTATTGAAACTGTCCTATGAATTGGTTTTGAAACTGTCTCATTGGTTTTTGTTTCTCAATAAAATTATTTTAAAAAAGAAAAAATAATAATCATTCAGATAAGTCTTCTATCTAGGATAAAGAACTAAAAACAATTAGACCCCCAAAATTTAAAGACCCAGTCTAAAAATGGGCATCTGAGGGGCCAGGGAGATGGCTCAGTGGAATAAGTAAAAATGGGCATCTGAGATGTAACTGGGTGCAATCAGAGGCTATACTCATAAGTGAAATAAATCAGACCCACATGTGTATACATCATATATTCTCCCTAGTGTAAGAACCCAAAAGAAGAAATAAAGCCTGAAAGTTATAACAGATATAGTAAAGCAGAGAAGCAGAACTTAATGACAAAGATGAGAGAAAGGAGAAAAGATAGGTAAAAAAGACTGGGAGAAAAACATGCAAAATAAAATGGCTGAAGTGATTGTACTAAAAATTTCCTTCATGTAATCCCAGCTCTTGGGAGACTGTAAACAGGCAGATCACTATGAGTCTGATCTAATAGTAAGACCCTGAACACCCTGTAGAGCTCAGATTACAGGTACATGCCACCACACCCAGTCTTCTTTCTTTATGATAGCCATTCTTTCTAGAGTGAGATGGAATCTCAGTGTTCTTTTAACTTACATTTCACAGATGGATAGCAATGTGGAGCATTTTCTCATATATCTATTGACTTCTTTAATTTTGTCCTCTGAGAAGTGCGTATTCACTTCAGATGCCCATTTCTGGACTAGGTCTTTAAATCTGAGGGCCCTAATATATCTTAGTTCTTTATATATTCTAGAGAGCAGACCTTTGTCTGAGTGCTTATTAGTTAGGATTTTTTTTTTAATTTGTGGGTTGTCTTTTCACGTTGCTGACAATTTCTTTTGACGTGCAGAAACTTCTCAAGAAGAGTTGATCCCAGTTAATTGTTTCCCCTGTGAATACATATTTGTTCATGAACTCTTTGCCTACCCCTATGTCTTCAATGGTTCCTCCTACTTTCTCTTCCAGGAGATTCAGTGTTTCTGTTTAATATTTAGTTCTTTAATCCCTTTTGACTTTAATCCCTTTTGACTTCATGGTATCAAAACACCACATCTTTTTTATTCACTTCTCAGTTGATGGTGCATGGTGATAGACCTGGGTCAAGTTTTAGTTTTCAGCATGTAGAAAACCAGTTTTTCCAGCACCATTTGTTAAAGAGGCTACCTTCTTCCAGTAAGGGTGTTTGGCCCCTTTGTCAAAGATCAGGTGGCTGAGTGTGTTCGTAGAGACCTCTGTGTCTTCTAATCTATTCCATTGATCCTCAGGTCTGTTTTGTTGCCAATACCATGTTGATTTTATCACAGTGGCTTTGTATATAATTTCAAGTCAGGAATTGTGATCCCTCCTGCCTTGTCTGTGTTGGCCAGGATTGCCTATGCTATTCTACGTCTTTTCTGGTTCCAAATAAATTTTAGGAATGATTTCTCTAGGACTGGGAGGCATGTTGGTGGTAGTTTGATAGGGATTGCTTTAAATCTGTACAATTTTGGGAGTATGGCCATCTTCACTATGTTGGATCTTCCTATCCAGGAGCATGGAATATCTTTCCATTTTCTAAAATCCTCTATAATCTCTTTTCTTAGTGTGTTGTAATTTTCTGCGAAAAGATCTTTGACTTCCTTGGTTAAGTGAATTCCAAGGTATTTTATGTTCCACGGTGCTATTGTAAAAGGTATTGTTTCTATAGTTTCCCTCTCAGTGTGTTTGTTATCTGTGTGGAGGAATGCTACTGACTTTTGAGTATTGACTTTGTATCCTGCTTTGCTACTGAATTTCTGTATCAATTCTAATGGCATCTTGGTGGAATTTTTTTGGGTCTTCCAAGTAAAGTATCATGTCATCTGCAAATAGTGATAATTTTACTTCTTCTTTACCTATTCTTATTCCTTTTACTTCTCCCTCTTTTCTAATGGCTGTTGCTAATGATTCCAAAACTATATTGAATAGGAGGGGTGATAGAGGACATCCTTGTCTTGTACCTGATTTAAGAGTAAAAGATTTCAGTTGTTCCCTGTTTAGAATTATATTAGCCATTGGGTTGTCATAGATGGCTTTTATCAAATTGAAGTAGAGGCAGGCCATCTATTCCAATTTTCTGTAGGGTTTTGAACATGAATGAGTGTTGGACTTTGTCAAGAGCTTTTTCTGCATCAATTGAGATGATCATGTGGTTTTGAGATTTCAGTCCATTAATATAGTGTATTACAGCCAGGCATGGTGGTGCATGCTTGTAATCCCAGCACTCAGGAGGCTGAGGCAGTAGGATTGTTGTGAGTTCAAGACCAGCCTGAGCTACAAAGTGAGCGTAAGGGGCCAGCCTGAACTGCATAGTGAGACCCTGTCTCAAAAAAGACGATATATAGTGTATTGTGTATTAAATTTATAGATTTTTGAATATTAAACCATTCTTGCATCCCTGGGATTAATCCTACTTGGTCATGGTGTATGATCTTCATGATGATTTGCTGTATTCTGTTTGGTAGGATTTTATTGAGGATTTTTGCATCTATGTTCATGAGGGAGATTAGCCTGTAGTTCTCTTTTTTGGTTATGTCTTCCCTGGTTTTGGAATCAGTATAATACTTACCTCCAGAAATGACTTCGGGAGGACTGCTTCCTTTTCAATTTCATTGAAGAGTTTGTGGAGTGTAGGGATTATATCTTGTATAAATTTCTTGTAGAATTCAGCTGTGAATCCATTAGGACCTGGACTTTTCTGTCAGCAGGTTTTTTATTAAGTTTCATATTTCATTGGCTGTGATTGGCTTATTGAGAGTTGTTATGTCTTCTTGACTCAGTTTTGGTAATTTGTACCTTTCGAGGAATCTCTTTATTTCTTCTGTGTCTTCTATTCTGTGAGCGTAAAGATTCTCGAAGTAGCTATTGATAATCTTCTGAATTTCCACTGGGTCTGTGTTGATTTCACCCTTTTTATTCCTTATTGCCGGTATTTGAATTTTTTCTTTCCACTTTTTGATGAGGTTAGCTAGGGGCTTATCAATTTTATGTAGTCTTTCAAAGTACCAGCTTTTTGATTTGTGAATTCTTTGAACCATTTTCTTCATCTCAATTCAATTGATTTCTGCTCTAATCTTTATGATTTCTTCCCATCTTTGGGCTCTGGGTTTGGTTTGCTCTTCCTTTTCTAGATGTCGGACGTATAACATTAGGGTGTTTATTTGTTCCCATTCTGTTTTCCTAATGTGTGAGTTCATGGCTATGATTTTCCCTCTGAGAACTGCTTTCATCACATCCCATAAATTCCTGTAAGTTGTGGTTGAGTTTTCATTGAATTGTAGATATTGTTGAATTTCTTGTTTAATTTCTTCTGTGACCCATTGGTTGCTGAGTAGGGTGTTGTTTAATTTACAAGAATTTAGCAGGTTTTTCTGGTTTCTTTTGTCATTTATTTCTGGTCTCATTGCACTATGGTTAGATAATATGCATGGGATAATCTCTGTTTTCTTGCCTATACTTAAGCATGACCTATGGACTAGCATGTGGTCTATTTTAGAAAATGACCCATGTGCAGCTGAAAAAAAAATGTATCTTCAGCTGTGGTTGGGTGGAACACTCTGTATATGATCATCATGTCCATTTGTTCCAGGCTCTGGTTCAGTTCTGCTATTTCTTTGCTAATTTTTTGTCTGGTTGACCTATCTTTTTGAGATAAGGGGGTGTTAAGGTCTCCTGGTAAGATTGTGGTATTGGATATTAGATTTTTCATATCCATTAAGATTTGTCTCACATAGTTGGGTGCTCCTGTGTTCAGTGCATAGATATTTATAAGTGTTACCTCTTCCTCTTGAATTTTTTTCCCTAACCAATATATAGTGGCCTTCTTTGTGTTGTTTGATCATTCGTGGTTTGAAGTTGAGACTGTCTGAAAACAGAATTGCTAGCTCTGCTTTTTTCTGAGGTGCTGGGGCATGTAGTATTGTTTTCCATCCTTTGACTTTAAGCCTATGAATGTCTTTTTGAGTTAAGTGTGTTTCTTGTACACAGCATATTGTTGGATTTTGTTTCCTAATCCACTATGCCAGTATATTTCTCTTAATTGGTGAATTGATTCCATTTACATTGATGGTTATAATTGAAATGTGATGACTTATGATTGTCGTGATGTTTACCTGCTGTTGTTTAATCCTTTTTATCCTGTGTTTAATTGTTTGCACTGTTTAGTGGGTTCTTTCTGTTCTCATTCATGGAGTTCTGGTCATTGGGGTCTGTCTTAGGACATCTTTCAGTAGCCTGTGTAGGGATGGCTTTGTCACCCTGAAATTCTTTAGTTTTTCTTTATCATGGAAGTATTTTACTTCTCCATCAAACTTGAAAGAGAGTTTTGCAGGGTATAGTAGTATGGGCTGGAATTTGTTTTCATACAGGACTTGAAGAACTCTGCTCCATGCTCTCCTTGCCTTCATGGTTTATGCAGAGAAGTCAGCTGTAATTCTGATGGGTTTTCCTTTGAATGTGATCTGCTTCTTTTCTCTAGCAGCTTTCAGTATATTATTCTTGTGTTGGACTTCTGGGATCTTGACTATTATATGTCTCGGTGTGTTTTTACTAGGGTTGAAGTGTTTTTACTTGGTGTTCTGTTACCTGAATGTTGGTTTGTTTCCTCATATTTGGGTAGTTATCTGCGATTACTTCTGCCCATATTCTTTTTTTTTTTTTTTTTTTTTTGGAACGGGGGATTGAACTCAGGCCCTTGCGCTTGCCAGGGAAGTGCTTATTCCACTGAGCCATCTCCTGGCTCCTCCATATTCTTTTTATATCATTTGTATTGACTTCTTCTTTCTCATTGATAGCAATTAATCTCATGTTGTTCATCGTGGCATCATCTTGCAGGTGATGGATTATTTTTCCCACATCCTCATTGTTTTTAAGACATCCTTTCTCACATTTTCACTAGCTGCATCAGCATCTTCAAGATCTGAAACTCTGTCTTTGCTTTCACTCAAACAGTTTTGTAGACTCATGATTGAGATTTTAAGTTCTTTTATATCTCTTTGACTCTGCTTCATGTGATGTATTTCTTTTCTGTATTTCTCATTCCAGGAATCCATCATATTTCTTGAGAGCTTGTTTGGAGGTTCTAGCAGGGGAGCGCAGACTCGTATATCCTTGACCGAGGAACGGTCCTCCTCTATCGGGGGTGGTCGTCCTCTTCGACCGAGCGCGCAGCTTCGGGAGGGACGCACATGGATCGTTGAGGGAGGAAGGGGACACCCGCCTAGCCAGCCAGATCAGCCGAATCAACCCTGGCGATCAATGGGGTGACAGATGTCGCAGCCAGATCGCCCTCACATCCTCCATCATATTTCTGATCTCTATTTTTTTTTATTAATGTCTTCTTTAGAGGCAGCTATTAATTCTTTTACTGCAGAGTTTTTTTCCAAGTTGGATTTCCTCTATATATTTCTGGAATTGATTCTCTACTTCAGATGCTATGATTTCAAAGAATTCTTTTTTTATTTCAGAAATTATTTCTGCTTTGAGTTCCTCTTTACCTTTCTGCTGTTGTTTCTTTGCTTGCCACACTGTTAATTCATACATTTCAGCTGGAATAGTGTTCTCTGTACTTGTTCTGGGTGGGCATTGGGTTTCCCCCATGCATTTCTGGATTTGATTCATTACTTCAGATGCTAAGTATTCAAAAATTTCTTTTTTTTATTTCAGGTGTTAGTTCTGTTCTGAGTTCCTCTATACCTTTTCTGCTGTTGTTTCTTTGCTTCTGCCTCTGTTAATTCATTCATTTCAGCTGAGCTAGTGTCCTCTGCACTGATTGGTGGAATTGAGGATTGAGATTGCCTTTTGCTCCTTGTCTTTGTCATTTTCTATAGCACTGACCTCTGACCTTTGGTGTAGAGCTTCTGTGCAGTTATAACCTTAGTGCCTAATGAGATTCAGGTGCCAGTCTATCAAGTTTGATATTATCCAGTTATCCCTGGCCTGTATCTAGCTGTTGTGTTCAGTTTCTTTTTGCTGCAGCTCTTCTGGTACAACTGTGAGCCTGTGGTTCCTCTATGTTGTGTCCCTGGTCCAGGGAGCAGTGAGAAGCACAGAAGCTCTCTCACATACCCGCCGTGCCAGGTGAGGGTGGTTCAGGTGGTGGGAGATTTGGAAAAATTCCCACTCTCTAGGTGGGCTTGGGGGCAGGGTCTCCGGGGAGTTGCCAGGCAAGTTGGTCTGGGGTGTCTCAGGCTGACCACTTGCTTGTTTAGAATTTTCAACTTGACTAATTCTATGTGCTGATATCTGTGATTTAAGCAAGTACACCGAGGACAGCAATGTGCAATACGAAAACCATGCTTAAATACCCCTCCTCTTGCTCTTTTAAATGTGTACCATTTCTAATGTCTTATCAATTATTATTATATTCTCACTGGAATAATTTCTTTTAAAAAGTGCAAACAAAGAACAAAGATATTAAAAAATTAAGGTTTCTTAAAAACAAGTGTTAATGTTGAATTATTTGTCCAATTTTGCATATTTTAACTATTAATCTGAGCAACACATTTGATGACAAAAATATGTAATATAACAACCATTGTTAACTTACTATTCTTGTTTTGAAAATCTGTACCATATATATTATTCTGTGTTACTCTTTCTGTCTTTGTTTTTGCTATTTTTTTCACTCTTTAAAATAAAATCAATGTAAAAAGTATTAGTCTAGTTTGATTTCACAGGCACAAGACTTCCACAACACAGCTGGCTGTGATCCATACCACAGGCACAGCAGGGCTGGGTGAAATCTGGGATCTGCTCCTTCCCTTTGGACTTTTTTCTTTTTTTTTTTTTTTTGAGACACGGTCTCACTATGCAGCTCAGGCCCCTTGAACTCATTTTGTAACTCAGCTTGGTCTCAAACTCACAAAGATCCTCCTGCCTCAGCCTTTCATGTGATGGGATTACAGGAGCACACCACCACACCCAGCTACACTAACAGTTATGACTTGAGGACAGAAGATTTTCCATCTGTCTGTAATTACAAAGCTGAGAGATCTCAGTCAGAATGCTGATGACGTGCATGGTGAAGGGAAGTGGGGCAAATGAAAGTGAGTAAGCTTCTCCTGCCAGGGCCATCGTGCTCCAGGAAAGATCTCTCCAGAGCACATGGAGGAAGCCGTGCTGCCGTTACAGGCTCCCCAGAGGCCTGCAGTCCATCTCAAGATGCAGGGTAACCCAGGCAACAGGTATTGAGGAACCGCCTGTTCTGCCAGCAGCTCTGCTGTCTGCTGAGCCCTCCTAGGATGTCCACCCACACCCAGAAACTGCTTGGAAGGGCAGCAAATGAGGAGGGGGCTGGCACACCTCCGTCTGGCCCTCTCCTCAGGAGGACATACTGTAATTTCACTTCTTGGGTTTTGTTGGTTTGTTTGTTTGTTTGTTTGTTTTATTTTCAGGTTTTGATGCTTGCTTACACTTCAGAGGCGGTGGGTGGGCTGTGTTCATTTTCTTTTTCTTTTCTTTTTTCAGGAGCGCTTCTATTCAGAAACAAGCTCACTTGTTTCCTTTGCAGAGCACAGGACAATGCTTGACACGGTGGTGCTGGCCCCTGGTGAAATTCGTTCTCCTTGTGCAGCCAGCTCTAGTTGGCAGACAGGGCCTTGGCCCTCTTCCGTGGCCTTTTAGGGCCAACACGTGCCAAATTTGTAGGATCATAGGAGCTTGGTGGGAAAAGGAAGGCTCACAAAATTAGGGCAAATCAAGCTAAAAGTCTGTTGTGACCAAACTATGATTTCCACCTGGCCACAAAGAAAAAAGCCAAAAAATTGGAAGCCCCGCAGTTGGATCCAGAAGTTCCTGCTCTGAATGGCGACTTGCTGTTCACCAGCCATCAAAGCAAAAATGACCCTCCAGCAGAGCTTTTCAAGAACTTGCCATTGTTGTTTGCTTTTCTCATAAAGACATTGGCTTTGAGCTCCCATGGGAGAGGAGTGCTCTGCAGTAACCTCTGTGGAAAGCTGGGTCTGCATACACATGTCACACAACGGCTTGCCTGGTGTGAAAGCTATTAACGTGGGACTTCTCCCATCTTTATCACCCCTGCTTTATTAATGGCCTCAAATCATGAATCCTTGTAAATGTTTTGGGCCTCACTCATTTTTATAATAGGCAAACTGTACAGATCACCATGGATATTAAAACAAGCTACTGCACCAAATCTCCATGGAAAGGCTGAACTGCAGATAAACAATCCCAGACCCCAGATAAAGATGCATTAATCTGTTACAGTTTGAATTTCTTCCTAGTACACATCTGGGCAAGTTCCCTATAAAGAAGAAAATTCAGAAAAACCAGAGGCAGAACTGTTTTATTATTGCAATAGAAAGTAACATGAACTTTCTGTAGCTGTTCTCTGGTAAATGAAAATATTAGTCATAAAAAGTACTCTAAATTTTTAAAAATAAAAAGAAACATTCAAATTTTATTATAATAATATACTTAACTCAATATATCTAAAGTAATATTTCAAAATGTAACCAGTACAAAAGCTAATATTTGACATGCTTTTCTTGTTTTCTGTTTTCAGACACTGGGGACTGAACCCAGCCCTTCACACTGAGCTACAGCCCCAGCTCTTTTTAATTTTTTTTTTTTTTAATTGAAGCTGGTTATCATTAAAATGCTAGGTGGCCGAAGTGGTGTGTAAACTTGTGATCCTCCTGCCTCAGCCTCACAAGGCACAGGAATGATAGGCGTGTGCCACCACCATGCCCATCTTCATGCTTTTCCTCAAACTAACTTTGAAATCCTCTGTGTTTCACTCCTGCAGCGAATCTGAATTTGTACCAGTCACACATCATGCATGGAGCAGTCCTCCAGCTTGTGCGTCCTGGGGGTGCTGCATTTTGAGAAAGCAACACAGACCCTCGATGTGAAGCCCCCTGCTGTCTCTTGTGGCCCCAAGGGCTCACTGTGGCCTGGCTGCAGTGCTGTGTGCAGCTGGGAGGCCTGAGGCCTCAGGTCTGCAGTTGCTGGGCCCCTGCAATGACCACAGCAATGCAGTGTGTGAGCCAGGGGCCACTCAGCCAAGGGGCAGCCCAGGTGGGTCAGCACCTGGGTCAGCACCTGGGCTGCCCCGGCCCAGCTTCCTGCAGAGCAGGTTTTGCCTCCCAGCCTCCCAGGCAGAGTCCATGTAGTGCTCAGTGCCTGACCCACCTGCTCCTAAAGCCCAGGGTTTCGTAGGTCCATCAGTCGGTCGGTCGGTCAGTCCGTCAGTCTCTCTGGCAATATTAGGGATTGAACCCAGTGCCTTAACACTGAGCTACTTCTGCACTTTCATAATGAATCACATCCTCACCCTTATTTTTATTTTTTATTTATTTGGTTCTGTTTGAGACAGCAGCTCACTCTGTATTCCATCCAGACTGTCTTTGATCTCACTGTGTAGCCCAGGCTGGCCTTGAACTAACTCATGGAGATGCTCCTGCCTCAGCCTCCTGAGGGCTCTGGTTATAGGTATGTGCCACATGCCTGTCTTATTCTTTAAATTTTTAACACAGGACTTTCTAAGGAACTAAATTATCAAAGCTGGGCTCAAAGTTGCCATACTCCTGCCTCAGCTTCCCAGAGCCCTGGCACTGCAGGTATGTACCACCACACCCAGGAAAATCACCTGAGCTCCTAACGAGGGGCGCCACTTCTGCCTCTTGAGCAAGTCCAGTCAGCGAGCATGAATACTGTAGCCTCTTCGAGGGTTGAGGGCTGTCACTCAGCAGAATTAAGTCTCAGGGCCACCTCTCCAGCTGGCCACAGGCCTTGGCACCAACTGCACTTGTGGTGCAGGTGTCAGGGAGCAGGATTTGAGGGTGTGGGGGCCAAGAGGATTCTGAACTTCAGGAGAAGGCCTGGGAGGCCAGGGAGCACCCGTGGACAGCAGTGTCTGTCACAGAAAGCACAGGGGAGCCCCCAGAAGTTGGGGATGCCAGGACCCTGGAACTTCTGCAGGAGAAAGCTGGGGAGCAAGCGCAGCTGCCCCAAGGGGAGAGCAGGAGCAGCACTGCAGTGGCAGTGATGGGGGGGCTCCCGATGGTGATCCCCACCCACAGGTCCCCAGCAAGGCTCCCACCCAGGCTGGCACTGCTTCCCCAGCACCTCCCTTCCAGCATCTTCTGAAGTCACCTCCTATTGCTCAGTCCCAGCTGTCGGCTCCTTTTCTCTCCCTCACTAATAAACCAAGTCCAAATCCTGCAGCTGATGGTCAGGGCTACCCATAGGCCACTTGATAGCACTCTCCTGTGACCTCCCACCCACCCACCCCCACACTGCGCAGCTCAGCTCCCAGCCACCCTGCCCACCCACCCCTGTGCCTTACTCCCCCAAACCCTTGGTCTCTCCTCCCTCACTTCTTGCCCCGTGAACTGCAGCTGCAGCCTCCAAGCCCT
>PVKA01008028.1:0-51980 GCA_004027165.1 Ctenomys sociabilis
AAAAAAAAAAAAAAAAAAAAAAAAAAAAAAAAAAAAAAAAAAAAAAAAAAAAAAAAAAAAAAAAAAAAAAAAAAAAAAAAAAAAAAAAAAAAAAAAAACAAAAAACATATGTGTATATGAAAATGTCACACGGTACCCTGCAACTGTATATAATTTTATATGTCAAATATAATCAATTGATGAATAACAATACTAGCTTGGGGTGTATTTAATAATGATGTCTCTTTTCCTTCTTTTTTCAGAACCATAAGAAGGTTGCTATCACTTCTTTATGAAAACCTGGTGGCATTTCCAAAGGTAACTCTGACAGAAACATGAGCGGATTCTAGCTCAATCCCCAAGAATTTCTCACTCTCTTCTTTCCATAGACTCTTTACAATCATCACTCATGTGTTTCCACTCGTTCACTGTGTCAGTGTCTCCTAGCTAAGTAGATTTTGGGTCTTTCTGTATGAGGGTGACATGAACTGTACAACTGCAGCTAAAGTTCTGAAAGAAGTGTGTTCTTTCCTGAAGCTCCAAGGGGTGATGGTGTAGATTTCCTCTCCTTCTTTGTTGATGATAGAACTTAACTTCTGTTGTACTCTGTTCCTTCTGTTTCCTCTTTCTCTGTCACCTGAGGTGAAGGACACACACAGTTCACTCTATAGGTTGATCACATTTTTTGGTTCATGGTCTTCCTCTTCTCAGGTGCAGCAATGACTGGTTGTCTTCTCTCTCTGCCCTGCTTTGGTAATTTAGTATATTTCCATATTATAGCATACACTTGAATTAAAAAAAATACTGTTTAAAGAGGGAAAATTCAACCCCATTCATACTAAGGAACGTGCAAAGTCCTTCTTGCCACATAAAGTAACACAATCCCAGGCTTTGGGGACCCCAGCACAGATGTTTGGAGATCCTTGGGCACTTTATCCTGCTCTGTGTCCTTCGTTTCTCCATGTGGTTTCTCATTTTACAAGCAACTCCATGTCTTGCCCTCTGGGGCTCTGCTTGTAGGCAGGCTGTCACACTCTTTATGTGACAATATCTTGCTTATAAGAGGGATCTTTACAGTAACAACTATTCTACAAAGGCCAGGTGTGGAAGCCACTAGGCCACATCAACACTCCACCAAGAAAGGCCACTGCATGACACATCTACCATACTGTGTAGCTCACTTCAGCCACAGGCAGCACTATGCAGCTGAGAGATAGACTTTTTTGTTGGGGAAGTAGTCTGCAGGGCAAGGATGTGGATGGACATGTATGCCAGGCCACAGCTCTCGCCCAGTCACTGTACAAGAGGCTGCCCCACCTTTAAGAGCTGCAAGGCTGGTCCTGTGATTTTGTGAGGCAGCCCTCTCTTGAGGCAGTCAGCATGATGGCTGTGCTTCAGTTCTCTGAACTGTCAGCTATCCACATCCAGAATGGTGTATGCTCCAGGAGTGGTCAAGTAGCTTTTTACCAAGAGCTCAGTTTGAGCGACTGATTGGTGTTCCTTTGGCCACTCCTTTTGGTTGGGGTTTCTCTTAACTACCAGCTGGATTCTGAAGAAAACCTGAGAGAAAATGCTCTAGGCACTTGTGATGCTTAGTGTTGAGTGTGACTGTGACGTGACTTAGGGATGGATTATGAGATGAGAGAAGCACACTTCATTGTGGTCTGAAGATGGGCCATGGGGTACAACTTTGGGGCTCATTCCTGTGCTGGTCTCTCATTCTCTGGCTTCTTTCCACTTTTCTGCTTCCTAGATTTCTTGAGTTGAGCCACTCCACCATAATGCTTCTGACTGTGAGCAAGTCAGTTGTGGACAAAATTTCTGAAATTAGGAACCAAATTAAAACTGTCCTCCTTCAACTGAGGCACCAGGTGTTTTGTCCCAGCAACACAGAGCTGGCTGACACAGCAGACAAATGGGAATGATGCTACTTTTTTTCTGACTTCACCTTAGAAACATCAGAAGGTCATATGACTCCACTTTATCAGTGAAACAATGACTGAAGTCAGCCTAGATTCATGGGCAAAAGTGGCTGTCTCCTCAGTGGGGTCTGGAAAAGCCACTGCACAAGGGCACATTGTTAAGGTCTTCAGGAAATAGAGACTTCTGTGTGTAGTTAGTTTATTTTGATATAGGTTATGGATTTTCCTTATTTTATAGGAGTGTTTTTTATATTGTTTTTGTTGTCCATTGCTTCATAAATGTTTGGAAAACTCAATGGCAAAGTAATAGTTTGCTGTGCTCCAAGGTCCTGGGGTTTGGGAGTGCAGGTAGGTGGTCTTTGCTAGGGAATCCAACCAGATATCAGCTGGGACTGTAGGAGTCTGGGGTCTGTGCTCACCCACTCAGCTGGAGCATGCGAAGCTGCCATATCCACGATGCCCTGGTGTGGTGCTGAGGCTTTCTCTCTGTCCTGGAGGCCTTGGGCTCGATGTGATCAAATCAGAGACTGCTGGTCCTTCCAAAGGAAAGGTGGAGCCCTCATAGCAGCGCTTAGGCGTAACTGTGGGGCATGGCGGCAGCACACAGCACAGGGTGGGAAGGAGGTGCACTCTCTGCGGAGTGCGGGGCTCTCCCATGAGCCTTGATTTACGCAGGTGGAGGTTACGCTTCTCATATGAGCTGTGAGTGAGTTTCCAAGACTGCTTTTTATTATGGTGCTTATATACTCAAAGTTTAGAAAAGTTGTTTTCCAGTCTAACAAATCTCAGTAGCTTTTGTTTTATGTGTAGAAGTGACTTCTTAATTTTAAACCACTTTTTAAAATGTCTCATGCTTTCTTCTAGTATTTTTATGGATTTCTGTACTAGATTATTTAACACATATGCTATTTATTTTTCTTCAAATTTTATTTTATAAATCCATTTTCTCCTGCCAGATACATCCACCTCCCACACACGCATGCACACACACACACACACACACACACACACACACACAAACATTTATTGAATAGTTTTTACTGATTCTATTCTCTTATCATATGCTCAAACAATAATAAGTCTAATCCATTTTGGACATTTTTATGATTCTTTCATTTGTCTATTGATGTATAAATTGGTTATCATAATTATGATCTCATGTCAGGAAGGGATATACTTTTTAAACATATTTATTTATTCTTAGACATTCTTATTTTTCTAAGTATAAGAATTAGTTTCCATAGTTCTGAAAGTAGCACTCCAAATTTTTCAGAGGAAATATATTTTTATAATGTTGAGCATGCCTAAGAAAGCAGTATGATTTTTGCATTTTTTTATTATACTGTGGCAGTTCTCACTAGCTGTGAAGTGAAATTGACACCATTTTCATCTTTATTAGCTTATTAAATTTTATTTTATGTAAACATCATACCTATTCTGCTTAAAGTACCTCTAAGGATTCTTCGTAAGTTCTAGTTCTTGGATCTTTTCTAATCACATCTAATTCATTGTTCATTTTATATACTTTTCCCAAAATATTTCTGATACCTTTATTCATTATCTTTCAGTGTCATATTTTTTCAAGTAAAAATTACATTAAAAATTTTAGAGAATTTTTCCTTTAAAAAAATATGGCTTTTAAAGCAGTTTTATGCTGTATTGGAAGCATATGTGTGTGGGGGTAGAGGGGTGCAGCGCCTCCAACTGGAAGCATTTGTATGTGCGTGTAACTAGGTGAAGACTGTGTTACTCATTTTGTACTGGAATTCCATAAAAATAAAGCCGTGCTTGGAAGCTCTTGCTTTTTTTTTACTGTTGAAATTTAGTACATTTTAAAAAAGGAGAGTATAAATTAGAATTAAAACAGAAAAAATTACAAGTGATGTAGAATTTCACTTAACAGCATAATATGAATTTCATAGTATTTGTTATAATGCATAGTGCTGTCTTCCAACTGGTTATTCATATTACCAGATATATGCATGTAAAATTGGAAGAAGAAAGAAAAAAAGAAAGAAATGTATAAGAAATTAAGAAGACAAAAAGGAGAAATAATTGGAAAATAGGAGGCAAAACAAGTTAAGTATTAATTGCTCCTATCCACAAAGCAGCAAAAATACACAGTACAGTCGTCCAAACCACCCTGCTTACATACATAGATAAGCCTCTTTGCCTCATTTCCTCTCCTGTCCTCATGAACTCAGTAACTTTCCCTTTGTATAAGTTCATTTTCTTTTCCCAGTATGTATCATACCCTTCAGATTCCAGTTTTCTTTTTCAGGTCCTCACACTAAGGAGACAATAGTATATTTGCACATGTGGGTCTACTTATTTCACTTAAGATTATGCTCTCTAATTGCATCAATTTACCAATTAAAGACTAAAATATATCATGTTTTACAGCTGAATAATACTCCACTGGTTAAAAATATCTCATCTTCTTATCAATTCTTTAGTTGATGGGCATCTGGGTTGTTCTATGATTTAGCTATAACAAATTGCACTGCTATAAACATGGGTTCACATATGTTACTGTGGTTTGAGGTTTTCAGTTCTTCTGGACAAATACCTAGGAGGGGAGCAGCTGGCTTGAATGGGATCTCCTATCCGAGCTTCTGAAGGAATCTCCACACTGATTTCCATAGTGGTTATACAAGTCTACACCCCCACCAACAGTGCAGAAAGGTTCCTTTTCCCCCACAGTTTCTCCAGCATTGTTATTGGCCCACTTGTTGATGTTAGCCATTCTTTCTAGGGTGAGATGGAATCTTTTTTTTTAAAAAAAATATTGAGAAACAAATATCTATAAGACAGTTTCAAAAGTTATTAGCATGACACTTTCAATAATTAATATATTGCATGTTGTTGTCTTCTTAGTGGTTATTCATAGTACAAGATGCAGACATGACATCCTATCCACAAACACTATTAGAACAAATCTTTCTGTTCATTGAATTAAGAGAAAGTAGTTCTATATCTATCCTATTTTGTACATAGATACAAAATGGTCCTTCATTGGTATCTCCTTTTTTGTTCAGTTTTGTCAGAGAAGGGTATTCCTTGACATTTAAATATTGTAGGTGGGTGAATTCAGCAAAATATTCCAATGTGCTCCAGTAGTCCATAGTAGTAATGGGTTTTCTGTAGGACTGGCAATGTCAAAAGTTGTTGACTTGAGCCTTTTACAGCTGAGCATATTAACATGGCCTTACTTTTTATACTTCATTTTTATACTTTTCTGCTGGATGGTTAAGACCAAGATAAAGCAAGAACTATGTAACAAGAAATTTTATCTGACAAGATCAGTCTAATAATCTCAGGATTTACCCTTAAACCCTGTACCGCAGTTTGTAGATCCTTTGTCAGTGTCAGCCATGTGGATGAGTCACAGCCATTGTTTGACCAATTTACTCTCTATGAAAGCCTGAGAGAATGTTTTCTCTCCATGCAACTCTCCTTAGGCACACACTACATCATGGTTACTTTCCTCTGTGGCCCCATAGTCTCCTTGATCAGAAAATCTTGGACACAACTGAGTTGCAGGATGTTATAGTACAGGTTCTCCTATCTCCTCAGCCCTCACTGACCTTGAAAGGAGATGCCACTTGATGATATACTCATATGTGAAATAAATCAGTCCCACATGTGTAAATATCACATAGTCTGCCTAGTGTAAGAATTCAAAAGAAGAAATAAAAATAGGTATAACACAATTAGAAGGAAAATGAGCAATTAAGGATTAGACAATGAAGAGAGGGAAAGGAGAAAAGCTAGGAAACATGACAGGGGCAAAGCCATATGTTTATCTACACAAGATGGTTAAGGTAATGATCTTGAGTCTTCAGCAGGTTTTTGAAACAAGCAGTTAATGGATAGGATTCTCACCCTGACTAACTATATATGTGCTCATACCTGTGAACTAAGCAACTACACTGAAGTTAGCAATGTGTATTACTAGGGTCATGCTTGGCATGCCTGACATTCTGGTCTTCTAAATACGTACTGCTTGTCATGTCATACCAATTACTGCCATATTGTCTCTCAAGTAAATGTTTGTTTAAAAATAAAAGGGAAATAAATGAAAAATAGAGATGAAAAAGAAATGCCACAAGACTGTCCTGCTACAATGCAGGACATGGCTAGATTTCTAAATTTCTGATTTTCTGTGTAAAAATATGTAATTGTTTATCCAGGTTTTAAAATATTTTTTGATTTTTAAAGTTTTTTCTTCATATTCTGTAGGGACTTAAAGTTTAATATGTCAATACTTGATTGAAAATATCTGTTTCATATTATGTCTAAGTTGTTTGATATTCAGACAGATAGTGAGTTTAAGCTAAACTGCTTATGTTGTAGGTTAAAAATAATAAGCTTCTCTTCTGGAGGGTTGACAACCTAAGTTTACAGACCAAAAATTAGAGAAAAAGGAGGGCTGCAGGGACAGCCCACATTTAGGCCAAGCCTTTCGAGAGGAACCTCAGTGGTGTTTACATATGCACTGCTTGAACAACCGACAACGTGAGCATTTTTTCATGTATTCGCTTGCTATTTGCTTGTCATCCTCTGAGAAGCATATTTTATCCATGATGCCCACTTTGGGTTCTGCTTCATATTGTGCTAAAAAGAAGGGACATTTGGGACAATTGGGTGAGCCAGAGGAAATCTGTTACCCAGAGGGAGGCGGTTCCCTGGTGCAGGGCGCCTGATGTCGCTCACTACACCCCTCTTGTCCCTCTGCCTCGGTCCACTCACCTGGCTGTCGCAGCTGTGGCCCTGTGGCCATGCACGGTGTTGCCTCTGAACAAGATGCCACTGCTTTGTGTGCCCAAGTGTGGCTTCTGCAGATCACTTCTGAACTCACACAGACTTTGTCACCCTCCCCTGACTTTCAGTAGCTGTGACGTTATGATGCTACCTGCTCAGCCCAGGTCTCATCATGCCTTTCTCGCTGCTGACATCATGTGCCTGATGCTGACCATGTGCATGTAGCAGCCCTCCTCAGGCCATGTTCTGTTTATTCTCAGCTTGCTGCCCTTTGATTTGTAGCCCAGTGCACTGAACATAACAGAAAAATGGAGTTATTCTGAGTTAAAGAATTACAATTATATGTATCGTGCCATGTAAGTCACACTTACATGTAACTTACCTGTACTAGGATTCTTATGCAAGTTCACAGGCTTATAGACATTCCTCTGTCTATAAGGAGGAATCAGTGACAGTGCTGATAGTTTCCAGTTATGTCTAAACCTTCAGTGGATGTGATTTTAGGTAGTATTCCTGGTGAAAAAGGTATATTCAGTGTTTTCAGGCCAGCGATTTTGGGTTTTAGCTGGTGCAGTGTTCTTAGCACTGCACACAGACATGAATGCTGCTGTTTGCATGGCTGTTGCCAGAAGGCGAAGCAATGCCTAATCTATATTTGCAATTGACAACCTCAAATGTAACCTGTCATAAAAAATTTAGAAAACAGTACATTTTTATTTATTTAAGAGAGAAGCACCACACATGAGGCACATCTAACTTGCCAAAGAATCATAGGAATCACAACCCCGTAGTTTTTCAAGGTCTGTTGTGACTTAAAATGGAAAATTTATTGCCATAGATACAGTAAAGAAATGCAAAGCAGGTTTTGTTAATTAGGAACACATAATTCTGTAGTCAGCTGAAAAGTATAAAACTACAGTAAGGGGCAAGAGGATTTCTGATGATGGCACTTGTAATGACTGTTTAAAGTTTGTTTTATCGCAAAGGAATAGATTGCAAAAGCCTGCATACATTGCCTGCCCAGGTCAGTCGTAAATAAGATGAACTCCTTGTGCAAAGTGCTTTTCCTCTCAAGGAAGATGGGGTCTTACCAGGATTATTTAAATTACTTTTCTGCACAGGGCACCCATCCGTCATTCTGACGGGCTGTGTGAAGAGAGGGATCCGAGGCCCAGCCCTCATCACAGGGCAGAGCTCAGGCCCATCGCAGTGCTGCTCGGTGCGTCCCCAAAGTAGGCCGCGTGAAGAGGTGAGGACAGACCTGTGCTCTGACACAAACATACCAGGGCAGCATGCTATTCTGCTTATCTGAGCACTCTTTTCACAGATACATTTCACACCTGGCCCCTTAGGAGGAATTCGGAAGGTGATGCCACCCTTCTGTCCTCCCTCCTGCCCTCCCACCCTCCATTCCTTCCTCACCTCCCCCCACATTTCTTCCTTCCCTTCATTTGGTTTTATTTTATTTTGGCAGAACCGGGGATTGAACTCAGACCCTTGCGCTTGCCAGGGAAGCACTTATTCTGCTGAGCCATCTCCCTGGCCCCTAGTTTTATTTTAGATGAAGGTTTATCTGATTTTATCTTTTTACTAAAGTTATTCAGGGATCTCTAAGCAAATTTTTATTTGTCAAAGATTGGCAGTAGCATTTGTGAAACCCAACATGTATATACAGAGTTGGCCAAGCAACGTATGCATACACAGGAAAAGAAAGCTAGTGTGTGTTTTCTCATCAGCCTTCACCTGGGGCACTCGAAAGAATGTCACTTCTCACTACACTGCAACCCTTAGAGAAGAAATTCAAAGTGCATGGGCAGCGATCTCAGTGACCAGGCTACCCAGGAAGTAGTTGCCCTGTTGATAAATATTTGGAAGCTCACGGAATGCCTGAATACCTTCAGTAGCTGTAGAGACCTATGCTAACTTGTGCTTATCCCATGATATCTCAATAAATGTATTATTATATTTATACAAGTTTTCTTTTTGTGAAGCGTGCATACATTGCTGTCTGTCTGTCCCTCTCCATCTCCTTCTCTTCCTCCCCCTTTCTCTCCCCTCCTCCCATATTCTCATATGTGAAATGTTCATCATAGTATTTTGTGGTAGTCCTGAGGGAGCATCTCTCTACATGCATAATGAATGGGTAAACATGTTATTGTACATTTACATAGTGGGAATCCTACTCAGGAAGGAGAACAAACAAATCACCCTGGACCTAACCCTGTGATTGGTTGGACAAACACAAATGCAGTCAGAGAAGTTCCACCAACTGCATCCTGAAAGACTCCAGTCATATGAATGCAACCAAGACAGGCAAACCAAAGCGTTAGGAGTCTCAAGTGTGCGACTGAGTGGCTACTGGTCACCAGTAATGCGAGAAGGCCGGGTGCAGATGCTCATCCACTGACTGTGTTCTGTTTAGAAAACCATCACCCAAGGACTGGCCGGAGAGCTCAGCTGACCAAGTGCCTGCTTAGGCAGGCTCAGCGCTTGGGGTTCAATCCTCAGCATGCCGTGCTACCTCAACCCCCCTGGGCATGCTGAGACAGCAACTGAGACTGGGGGTGAGGGCGCACACCTGCAAACCCAGTGCTTAGGAGGCTGAAAACAGGAGGATCACTCTGATTTGGATCTACTGAAGTGAGACCCTGTAGACCCTGTACTAAATTCATTAACAACAACAAAAAAAAAACATTACACATATGAACTTATATTGTGATTCCACATGTATTAACACTTCAGAAGAAACTGTGTCTTTGTGCACACAGGGTAAAGTGAGTACTAGTTTTGTTGTATACATCTAGAACAAAGAAGTATAGTATCTACATTTATAGCAGGTGTCAACTTTGCATAGGGCTTTCAGATATATCTTTTAATTTTCTCTTCATTCCCAAATTCTATTAGGCTAGAGAAAGGTGGTGGCCAGTGTTCTGCAACTGCGGGCAGCTGTGGGCTCAGCCAAGTGCTGATCAGAAATATTGAAGATTTCTACATCTGTACTGAGTTTGTGTAGACATTCTCCTTGTTATTATTTTGTGGGTAACACAGAATGCCAACTGTTTGTGTAGCATTTACATTGAATTAGGTCTTCTAAGTGAGTAGAAGTTATTTGAAAAGTGTATGAGAGAATGTTAGTTGTGCACATTGTATGAGAACTCCATGGGATTTTACAAAATAAAAAAAATTTCAGGTTTCCTCTGGGATTGGAAGCTTAGAAGGCTTAGGAACTTTTCCCCTGGTCCCAAGAATGGCTGTGTACCTGGTTGGGAAAAGTGGGAGTTTGACACTACCAAGGAGTCAGTTGCATATCCCTAAAAACTGTCTATAAAGCTCCCATTATCATTGTAAAAAATCAGAAAAAAATGGTTCATTGCAAAGCAACTTGATGAGCTGGGGAGATAGCTCAGTAGAATAAGCACTTGCCTGGCAAGTGCAGGGTCCTGAGTTTGATCCTTGGTACTGAAAAAAAAAAAAAAAAGAAAAAAAAGTAAAGAAAAAGAAAAGCACCTTGGTAAAATTCACATGGCTGTCAGAAGTTCACATTTATGTGAACTTTCCAAGTTCTTTCCTGATAGCTGCAGATAATCCTATATTAAAGTTTTCCATGTTGAGGCTAAAACAGCTTTCTCCCAATTGTATTTTTTGAACATCTACTATTTGTATTTTAAGAATGTATTTTAGGCTTTACAATGAATGATCAGAGCATATTTGGAGAGACTGCCTTTGTTTCTCTATTTATCCAGATGTGTGGATAATGGTGACCGCTAGAGGCAGTCTGCCATCTGATGATACAAAGGTGAACCCTGGCCTACAGGCAGGAAGGAGGACTTGGCTGGACTTCTGTGGCGACTTCTTTTACGCCTGTTTACCCTCTCTGCAGTTACCATGGGAACCTCTATGAGTGCCTGACAGGGCAGAAGACCTGGGAGCTTAGAACAGTTCTCATGTCTTTTCTCATAGGAATGTTCTGAGACCTCCTTGCTGTCTGCCATCTCTTCACTGTTCCTGCACTCATGTGTGCCGAAGTCTGGCTTGGCTCCCATGATGGATTAAGACGGTGCCTGAAAAGCAGAACTCCATACTTACCACTGTTATGGTTTCTCAACATAGAAACCAGACCTGAGTCCAAATTAAAATTCAAATATGAGCCTTTATTATCGGGCCTGGGACTGCTTGACCATACTCACGCAGGAGCAGACAAATAGTGAGAGAGCGTTAGAAGTACAGAGGTTTTAAAGGTAGAAACTGCATCCTGTTTGGCAAACAAATTTGTCATTTAACGTACAACAGTACCTTTAGGAACAGTGTGACCATTACTTAGCATTCATTTTTTTCGGGAGCATTGTTTCCTGGGAACTCACAGTCTATTGATGATTTATCAGCGGCACACCAAGCCTCCTGGTGGTCTTACAAGGAAGCAGGGTCACAGAAAGCTGAGCACAGTAATTTTTACATTTAGTTTCACATCAGCTCATCACATTAGTTTTACATTAACACTTTACAACCACTGATCACATGCCAGGCATCGCTCCAGTCATCCTTAGAGGTGGAGAGCGGCGAGAAAGGTGCTAGGTGTGCATTAAATGCCTGGCGGGTGAAAGAGAGTCACCATGAGTTGTTTGCAAATGTTCCTTTTTGTGTGTAAAAAGGAAGAGTGGCTGGTCTAGGAAAACCACCCTTAACAATTATATCGTAGTTCTCCACAAAAATCAATTTTATCCACTATATAACTACCAGAATAGTTCACGTGACATTTTCAAAAGTTAAAATTTTTTATTTTATAATAAAATATGATAATAATTTATAATAGTTTTATGCCCAGCCGGCCCCACCCATGGGGCGGGCTGAAACGATGCCTGATTCTGGGTGGGTGGCATGCGCCTATAATCCCAGCACTTGGGAGGCTGAAAACAGGAGGATCCCTATGAGTTTGAATTGTGTAGTGAGGCCCTGTATGCCTGTACTAAATACAGGGTACTAAATACATTAAAAAATTACAATAAATTTAGACTTACAAAAAGCTGCAATGATACTACATATATAACTTGATTTCTCTCATTAGGATCTTAACATTTGCCTGACACATTTATCACAATTAATAGATTCTAATAAATTATTTCTAAAACATTTTTTGGGGATTTATTTATTTATTTAGTACAGGGTCTTGCTACACCACTCAGCATGCCCCGGGGCAGGCCAGTGCATCACGCAGGATGAGGGATCAATCCTCACTCCTTGAGTTTACCAGGCAGGTGCTTAGACAGTAGAGCTATCTCTCTGGGCCCAATTCAGATTTTATTAGTTTTTCCTTCGTGAGATTTTTCAGCTTCACGACACCGCGTTAGATTTACCCATTGTGCTTTGTAAGACCCTTCTCAGCTACGACAGGGTCCCAGATTTTCCTTGCTCTCTTGTTGGCAGAGTTTGACAGTGCATGGCTTAGGTGTGTCACAAGAATCTCTGTCTGTCACCCATCTGACAGTGCTCTGTGGTGAGGGGAAACTGTGGGTTTGGGGCGAACGTTGCAGAGGGGAGGAGCTGATTGCGCCACGTTTTCCAGAACTGTCCGGCTCTGCGGGTGCCTAGCGGCTTGGTGGGGGGCGCTAACCAGAGCTCCATGCTTTCTGCCGCCTTCCACCCTCTGCTCTTTATGAGGGAGTGGTCTTATGGACCTGATCAATTTTTAAGTTTAAATTTAAAAAAAAAATTATTTTAGGGAAGGGTCGACAGAGTGTTCAGTATCTCACGACTAAATCAGACTCATAGTGATTCGTCTGTTTACAGCCTCACAACAGCTGGGATTATAGGTGCGCAGCACCACGCCCAGCTTGCTCTCAATTACTACCTCAGCGTGAGCGGGGCCAGTGTGGCAGGCTCGGGGATCGAACCACCAACCCCTGCACCCGCTTGCAGGCGCTTTAATCTGCTGAGCTATTTGGCCGGCCCCATGGCCCTAATCATCACGGAGAAGCTATGTCTCATGTCTGCCAAGAGCAGTGGGTGCGTCGGTCCGAGTTTCTCTGCACTAGAGATTTACCTGTGCGGTGGTTGGTACATTGTGTCAGCCCGAGACATGGAAAGCTCAGCTGGATCCGCTTGTCGAGTCCCGCTCGGGCCCAGGCCCAGCCCTTGAGGGACCGAGCATTTAAAGGAAATGCAAAGGGGTGGAGGGAGGCCGCTGCGTGCCGCCTCCTCCGAGGCGCTGGATCATCGCAATGGCACTACTTCATGCCACGTCGGAGGAGCTTGGAGTTTCACAGCTGCCGCTGCCACTTCTTGGAGGCGCTCGGGTCTTCGCAGTCAGCAGAGAAAAGAGCGGGGCTCGACGGGCGCTGCTGCTCCTCCTCTGGTCGTCCTTGTTTTCCGCCACCATGAACTGCTGCCCTCTGCCTTGGAGCCAGCGTAGTACAGACCGAAACCTCCATAACTGTGATATTTTAAGTGTCAAACATTTGTCCCAGCAACAAATAAAAAATAACAGACGTCTTGTCTTCCCCATTTATTTATTCAACCATTAATTTATATCCACACAGATGTTCATTTTGTACTTCATAAAAATAACTTACCAAAGCACATGCCACAGAATAGTAGTGCTTCCCTCATTTCTGTGGCTCACACCTCCTCTGGTTGGCACTGTCCTTCGGTCCTCAGAGTTGCTTCGCTCGGTGGCCCTGCACCGTGCTCAGGCTTGGAGAGCTTCCTTACTTGTCCTGCCATCAGCCATTTCTCGCAGGAGGGCCACTCCCTAGATCCAAAAATGGTATCAGAAATTAAGAGTTAGGCCAAAAAAAATCATGTTTTGCATGAAATGGTATTACAGAATACCCATGTGGGAAAAACCCCATCAATTAATTCACTTGAAAGAATCTACTATAAAATATCTTGCACTCAGATTTTTGTTGGATTAAAAATGAGATTATTTATCAGATGAAATGCTTGTTCATTTTAAAAGGTCATTGACACTTAAACACAGGTATACTAGACAAACACTGATTTAAATGATCAAGACAACAGGAATCTTTATGACATATATCAATATATTTTCTCAGATTCAAAAATAGTTTCAGCTATCAGTACTATGATTCTGAAATCTCCTTATAACGCTATCTCACATTATACTCAATAATCACTATCTTTGATTATCCATACCTTCTAAAAGGGTAAAGACAAACTGAAGTTGAGAATTGCAGAATTTTAGGGCAAGAAATTAATTGTTCACTGAGAGAAAGTGCATGAAACTGATTTCTTTCGTTTTAGTATATGAAAATATTAAAATGCCCTAATGGTATTTATGACTGGTTTTCTGTACCCATTGCCATACAAGAAAATCTTCCATTTCTTTCTTTGCCTTTGTTTCCTACTATAGGAAAGAGGAGAAGACAAACATCAGTGCTGTGCTTGTGCGCTTCAGTGCTGCTCTCAATCAAAGTGTTTCTTGATGCCAACAATTCCCTACATCGAATGATTAATAAATAGGTGCTGAACTTTGTCTTTAATGTTAAAGAAGTGTCATCTGATTCAAGATGTAGCTCCGCAAAGATGTCTACATTCTTTAATTTCATACTCAGGAAAGTAGAACTAGAAATTCAAACATAAATTACTCACAAAATGAAGATGAATTAGTCACAAAACGCTGTTTCAAATCCCATTCAGTTTTGGAATTTAGGAAGTCTACAAAGAGACTTAACTCTAGTGGTTATATACTGCTGGTTTCCTAAGTCAGAATGAAGGCAGGAATTCTCAGAACAAATAAAGAAAAACCAGTTTTCCACTTTACATTGACCACAGGGATGTGGGCTATGCCATCTTCTCCTTTACAAAGCTCTAATTTGTTTTAGGAATTTGAGCTTTTGATGAGTTTAGGAGTTTGACTGGTATCAGTTTCATGTTGATTCTCTTAGCTCTCCTGTGGCTGAAGATCTGAGAGCCAGCAATGTCCAGGAAGGAAGAACAAATTGCTAATAAATTGTAATAACATAGTGATGCGGCCGCGACAAGAATCATTTCTCTCACTACTTTTACTGGCACGTTCTTCATGTCCCTCAGACATATTTGGAGCTGCCGTAGAGGCCACACACTGTAGCAAAGCACTCATTCATTACAGTAGTGTCTTCTGACTTCCGGGTTTTCTGAAGGGGTCACTAAGGTAAGTGTATATGACTCTGTATTAAAAACTCTGAACTCAACATTTGTTTTAAATAGAGATTTCAATTTATCTAATTCTGAGCAGTTGTATGACAAATGAGAAAAAACAGTCCTTTTTCATTCTGATCAATTTTGTATCTACCCAGAAGGCAGAAGAATTTAAGATGGGCATATTTTAAGGGAAAAGAAGATCAGAAATGCATGCAGTTCGGAGGAGAGGTGATGTCATCCAGTCTGAACCCACTTAACTATGTGGGGCTTCTGAGTGCTCTGCTCAGGACACTCCTGGTGCATGATCAGAACCATCCTTGGAGTCCAAATTTAATATGGGGATTTGGGGCAATATCTCTGCAGTCTAAGTGCCTACCTGGCAGGACCCACGTCTGACTCCTGGTACCACATCCTTTGCCTTTCCTAGAAGTCAGGACCTGCTAAGCGGGCCACTGAAGCTGGGTGTGGTGGTGCACGCCTGTAACCCCAGCACTAGGGAGGCTGAGACAGGAAGATCACTATGAGTCTGAACTGTTCAGTGAGTCCCTTACCAAGAAAAGGAAGAATCAAATAAACAAGGATTACATTAAGAAATGAGTCATAGAAGAGACATAGAAGTTGCAAAAAGTACTATGATTCTGCAAGAAAGTTAAGGTAGAAGTCAGAATCAAAATAACTACAGAGAAAATGAGGATTTGTTCCCTTAGTTTTGACACCATGGAAGACAGAATAGATAGAAAATAATTTCAACTTTCCCAGAAATTACTGTCCTAGTCTGCGTGAACTTGAGAGCTCTCTTCTTGCTCTGCAGAGAGGAAGGGCAGGCAAACCAGCACCTGCTTTCTCTGGCCGGTCACCTCTCCAGGGCTGTTTCAAGCCCCTGGCCATGGACCTGCTGCCTTCCTGAGCTGTGGACACAGCACTAGGATACCTGTACTTCCACAGGACTGCCTAAGACTGCAAGGAAGCAGTGTGTAAGACCTCAACAGCAAGCTGGTAAGCAAGGGCGAATTATTGTCTCCAGGTTACTTGACTGCCTCTGAAATGGTAGAATAAGTTAAAGAAATGGATGCACCCACTTGGGTGTTCATTCTGAAGATAGAATACTGTAGAAGGAGGGGTGTTACACCTTACTGTGCTGCTCCTTTGGCCTTCCCTTGGGTGATGTATGGGAGTGATGCTGAAGCATAAATGCAAAAGAAATGACTAACGATGCTTTTAGCCCTCAAGAATGAAAAGTTAATAATGTAAGAATAGTAATTCTATTTAAAATATGCTGCAGCTCTCTGATGACCACTTGAAATTTTTCTCAGGGAAAATATGCCTGTCTAACATCACAGTAAATATGCCTAGAAATAGCACAGCTGGCCATAACATACATAATTGGTCATAAAATTTCATTAAGTACTATACATTCTCTAAATGCATTCTAGACCTATTAATGTTAATGGGACTAGTGTAGCATGTAGAAATGGAAAGCAGAAAATAGTTTAGCTTCCAATACTTTTTAAAACTCAAGCAAAACCAATGGGATGAGCGCCAGATGCTCCATGTGAGTCCAGCTAGGCAAATACTGTCATCTGGTATAAAAACAGATGCCTACCCTAGCTCAGCCAGGAGGTTCTCTGAGTTGCAGAAAAGGAGTAGTATCAAACTCTCAGGCCGTTGTTCTTTAGGATAACACTATGAGTACTGTCTTTTTTTAAAAAATAATTTTATTGAGAAACAAATAGCAATGAGACAGTTTCAAAACCAATTAGTAGGATAGTTTCAATAATAAATACATTGCACACTGTTGTCTTAGTGGTTACTCAGTGTACAAGATGCACATATGATATTCTGCCCACAAACACTATTAGTACTAATCTTTCTTCTCATTAAATTAATAGAAAGTAGGTATATATCTATCCTAATTATTTTGCATACACAGATACAGAATGGTCCTTCATTTGTATCCTCTTTGCTTGTTTAGTTTTGTCAGAGATGGGTATTCCATTGTCATTTAAATACTGTAGGTGTGTGAATTCAGCAAAATATCCCAATATAGTCCAGTAGTCCATAATAGTAGTGGGTTTTCTATAGGACTGGCAATGTCAGAAGTTGTTGACTTGAGCCTTTTACTGCTCAGCATATTAATATCCCTTTACTTTTTATACTTTTTTTATACCTTTCTTCTGAAGGCCACCTTAAAAGTCACTACTCAAAGATGAACAACTTGAGACTAATGGACATCAATGAGTAGTGTCTTTTAGGGTAGGCTTCACTGATTACAAATAATGGCTAAGGATGGGAAAACTGTTGTTCATTACTTGGGTGCAATGATTGCCCTGCTTTGAGGTCCTGAATTCAATATGCAGGCATTTCCTGCTCTGGTTACGAATCTGTGAACTGGACACTAAGTAAAAGTCATGTCTACTGACTCTGAAGAAAAGAATGTGAGACACAAGTGTGTTATACAAATAGATTTCTTTAGAATGAAAACTTGCCTAGGATTATGTTCATTGTCCAGGACCGAGTTTAAGGCACCACCTCCCACAGAGGCTTTCCCAATTCTGCAGTTGCTTTAAGAGAATAAAACTGCTTTGCTTCTCATCTTGTCATGCTAAAACCCTGGCAATGTGCCCCTTCAATACCTATTTACTAAGTTCTTTCTAAGCACTTAAATAGATCTTTATCTGCAGGTTCACAAGCAATAGCAATCCAGGGTGTGAACAGATAAAATAAATGAGACCAACAAATTGCTGGCATATTTTAAGGGAAAAGCTTTACAAACAAAGCTGGTCAAGTAAGAGCCCAGAGAACAGGGCCACGTCTGTAATGACTTAGGGAGCCTTGTCAAGGACACTTCCTTGCCAAGGAAGAGCTTGAACGTTTTCTCAGCGTTAGGAGGGAAGATGGGAAGATTTCAAGTGCAGAATAATATGGTGTGGGGCTCTGTGAGGTAGCTCACAGGTCTAAGTGCCTGCCTGGCAAGCACAAGGACTTGGCTCCATCCCTGCACCCCGTGCCATGCTGGGCCCATCATGAGAGCACCGTGCAGGCCACCGGAACCCAGCCTGATGGTGCATGCCTATAGTCCCAATAATGTGGAGGCTGGGACAGGGGATCATTATGAGTTCAAGCTGCATAGCGAGACCCTGTAATAAATAAATGAAAGAAAAAGAGAGAATAACACAGTTTTAGTTCCATTTTAAGGTGCTCAGTTGGCTGGTATTTGGTAGAGCGTGATGTTGATCTTGTCCTAAAGGCCCAGGAACACGGGTCTGCCAAGTCCTGGTGTTTAGCATATGTCAATCAGTGAATTATTAAGTTTTCAAGTTTTATCATATTAAACAATGAGTATGCAGGAGGAAAAAATATAAAAACAGAGTATTGAATTTTTAATATTCATAAAAATATCAACATTTTCAACATCAACTGGTTTGGGGGTAAAAGTCAAAAAAAGAACAACGCAAAATTTTAAATAAAAGACCAGGAAAATAACAACAGCACATAAATAAGTAATGCTGTTGCCAGCTTGCACCCTAGGCAGCCTGCACGCACGTTGCAGCCCATCCACCCACGCTTGTCCCCTTCGTTCAGAGCGCACGCTCTTCACTTTCCCAGTCTCTTTCTGGAGCACACTCTGTGGTCCTACTGCTCAGTCATGAGGTTCTCATTGCGTTGTGTAGAGTGTAGTTAACAGAAGCACAAAATATCAGTAAAGCAGAGCATTAAATTCTTGCTACATTTTGTGTGCTTAGAATAGTCATCAACATTTTTTCACATCAGCTCTGCACTTGCTCACAAATCCAAAACACTAACCTATGCGATCTACAATGACAATATCCACAGGACTCTACAGCAAAAACATACTTCACAGGGCAGGGGAGATGGCTCAGTGGAATAAGTGCTTCCCTGGCAAGTACAAGGGCCTGAGTTCAATAAAAACAAAAACAAAAACAAAAACAAAAACACACTTGTGTAGCTTTCTTCACATGTGGTGACTCCACGTTCAGTGCACTAGTGTCACTTGCAGGACAGCATATTGGGTTTTCCTGCCCTTTCTCTTAGGGCGCAGTTGTCATCATTCTGCCCTCCTGTTGCTGTCCTAAGCTTTGTGATGTTACACCTGCCTGGTCAGCGGTCAGCTCACCAGTGACCAGTGTGAGCCACAGGATTTTGGCAAAGTGTGGTTCTTCCTCTGCTGTAAATGATGTACAAGTGCCGGTTCCAGTCCTCTAAGAAGACTTTTCTGTGACATTTTACACTTGTTGTTTTCTTTGTAAACTGTCAAATTATGCCACACATGGTTAGGGTTGATTAAAACACAAACATTGGTCAGTAATTTGGCTCTCCAGTGATGGTATACTTGCTGCACGTCTCGTAAACAATGTCTGATCTACTTTTGGCTCACATTCCAGGCTTCTGTTCATCTGAGGTTTCCTTATCAATGTTGACATCCTGGTGTGGTATTGACATCAGCGATATTAGTTTGTTTTTCTTGGCTGTATATGAAGCCAGTGTTCTGTCTTTCTGAAATCCAAATAGTGTGCTATGCAATTTTCTGTTTTGAAATTGCAGTATTTCATTTAGAATTTCTGCTCTGCTCCTGTGTACAGTTCCTGCACTGGCTGACTTTTCTCTGTTAGCAAATGCAATGCCATCTGAAAACTGGCAAACTGGTTGTCAGACGTTGTGCTCTTGTTAGCTCAAGGGATGGGAATGACAGCCCTGCGCAGAGCACCAGTCAGTCTATTGCTATATGAATGAAGACCTGACAGCTGTGTCCCAGGATGAATGTCTAAACTGCAAGAGTGACCAGTCCTTGCCTGTACCAGGGAGTACATTTTTCTGCCATTTTTTTAATCCATTCCTTTTTTTGTAAGTTTTTTACACTTCTGTGATCACTATGAGAAGTCCCTGCTGTATACAACAAGCCTATGAATGCTTTCAATTCAGCTGGTGAGGCCTCAAAATAAACAAACTTTGAATATGGCTATTGCTGCACACAGAACAATTTACTTGCATTTCAGCAAGTGTACTTGTGTATTTTACAGCACTTTGTGGCATTTTGTCTGTCAGTTTCCAGCACTGAGCAGTGCCGTCATTCTGTCCAATGTGTTTCACCCCTACCTAGACTCTCACTGCAGCTTTGGATCTATTTCTATCACTGGGTTGCTCCACTTCATTGTGGGAACAATTTACATTTCAACTTATCAGATGAGAACTCATACTGCTGCTTTCTCTGTCACCTACACTCAGGAGGCCTGCATGCGCTATGTTAGCATCAGTTGCTGCTTGCTTCACTTCACTATTACAGGAACTCAGGGGCACAGGGCCAACATCAAAGCTGTCATGAGACCCTTTTAGCATAATGGACCAATTGGAGGGCTTGGACCATGGCTTCCAGGCAAAAGCCACATGAAGATGGTCACTTCACTTGCATCTCGATCCATTTCGCTATTCTGTGTCTTTTGATTGTTGAATTGAGACCATTACATTGATGGTTGTAACTGATAAGTACTGACCCATCCTTGTGTGTTATTTTCCTGTTCTTGGCTCCCCCTCATTTTTCCCCTCCCTGTGTTTATTTGCCCTGCCTGGCATGTTCCTTTTGTTGAGGGTCCTGGAATTGTAGTCCTTGTCTCTTTCTATAATGTCCTTGAAATCATTCTAGAGCGCTGCTTTGGTGATCATAAATTTCCTCAGTTACTCTTTGCTATGGAATTGTCTTACTTCTACACTGATTTTGAAAGATAGTTTTGCAGCTCATTGGCCCCTGGGTTTGCCTTTTCTGAACTGAATGTGTATGACTGCATCTTATTTAAGGTGTTTTCTAATTTTTAGTTTATGCCCTGTATTGATGCTTGCAGATAGCCAATGGCAAGTTGCTTTATTGCTAGTATTTACGGCCCTTAGGAAATGAACAGCCCTCTGTGGTCTCTGACAATACGAGAAAAAAAAAAAAAAAGGATACAAATGAAGGACCATTTTGTATCTGAATATGCAAAATAGTTACATTAGATATACAGTTACTTTCTTTTAATTCAATGAGAAGAAAGATTTGCACTAATAGTGTTTGGACAAGATATCATATCTGCATCTTGTGCTATGAATAACCACAATGAGGACAACACTATGCAATGTATTAATTATTAAAACTGTCCTATTAATCAGTTTTGAAACTGTCTCATTGTTATTTGCTCTCAATAAAATTAATGATGTCTCTTCTAGGTATTGCTGGCTTTTGGCCTGAAGTCTTCTGTGAGAACCTATCTCTTCAGTTACTTGGGGACGAGAAGCTGCTGCCCGCTTGGTGCAACCCTTACTCTTTGCACCATAGAACCTTCCCTGTCCCTTAGTCCCACTCAGTCTTAGAACGCCAGGCAGCACAGCCATTCAGAGCAATTATGCCATGCCTGACTAAAGCATCCACCTGCAACAAGGTAGCCTCAAACACAGCCTAGACACTGACAAAGTGAGGCAGGCAGCACACTTCTGTCTTTAACCATATGAACTAGGTCTGTGGTTATATAAGAAAATGTGAAGCAAACCAGAAAGTTATATGCAGGTACCTGTCCTTAACATGCCAATTTTACTCTCAAGATTTAAAATTTAAGAGGGGTTAGGCAAATAATATGGAAGTAGAAGGAGAGAAAGAGATTTTGAGTGAGCTAGTGGACTAAGGGACATCACCCTAACTCTGGGAAACTGGTGCAGAAGAAAGGAAAGAAAGAGAGAAGGAATGAAGAAAATGAATAGCAGAAGAGACCAGAAACTGCAAAAGGCCGAAGACTATATTAGCATGCAGATGAAGCTAAGATCAAACACTGAAGAAGAGAAACAGAAGTTCACCTCCAGGTGTGTTTCCTTCATAGGCAGTGTGTAGAGACAGAGGCCCCTGCAAGGTAGCGGTGGCTTTGTGGCAGAGGATTGGGTGATCCCAGTGGGTCTACACCTTTACTTCCCCTGATGTTCAGGCTGTATTCCGGTCATGTTCTGTGTTCTGTATCCTGATCCCAGACCCACTCCACAGCTGCAGTCAGTCCCCTTCCATGGGCTGGAACTCTGCTGGGAGCTGAGAGCTGGGAGCTGGCAGGTGAACCCTACAGCTTCTCTGGGCTCTGAGATCAGTTGGTTCCTGTCGAAGATGACTCCCAGCTAAGTGTTCCCTCCTGCAGGACCATCGAGCCCTCAGCACTTTCCCCAGGCCAGCGCAGCCCTCCACTTTTGCAGCTCCCCCATGGCTGCACACCTCCACGGAGGTCTGCATTGCCAGCGGTCCCTGTATGTCTGCACATCCGAACTTCTCCTCCCAAACACAAATCCTGACTCAGGGCGAAGGCTTTCCCTGCTTCCCCCTCCTTCTTCACGTTCTCTGTCCTTCTCCCTGTGGGCTTCAGCTTCCACTTCAGATCCTTCTTGGGTCCAGGGGACCACTCTCCTCTTTTATCTTCCTTGAGTAGCTGTATTCCAGCTGGATGATGACTCTCAGAGAGGCTCTTTCTCTGCTGCTTACCACTCTGACATCTTTTCAGAAGTCTAAGAACTGCAAGGATAAAAGGTACTGAAGAATATGGTCCTCAGGATCCAGTTGTCTTCCAGCATACCAATTGGAAAGCAGGAGACCTTTGAGAGACATTTTAGATCAAATCCATAGCTGAAACTACAGCTGTGAGGCTGTTGCACTGTGGTTCAACTTTTGATTTTATGAGGAAATTCCCTTTCTGTTCTCCGTAACAGCTGTGCCAACTTCCATTTCTACCTGTGGTGCATGAGTGGTATTTTCTCCCCACCCTTTTTAACACCATTGTTTCAGAGATCTTTGCCTGGAAGCTATGGGCCAAACCCTCTAAAACTGCAAGAAAATACAAATCTCTCATCTTTAAAATTGTGTATGTCTGGTATTTTGTCTCACTTATTGGAAAATGTTTAGTATAGAAAACTGGTAACAGAGAAGTGGAGGTGTTGCTATGACTGCATTTAACTATGCATCAGAGGGTGATTTGTAAGAGGAACTTGGAAAATTTCAGAGATCCAAGCTGGAGAAACCTCTGAATACTCTTAAGAGTTGCTTGACTGGTGAAACTGGGTGGAGCTCAAGGATTATGGTATTGATAACAATGCAGAGTGAAAGGCAGGATTATGAAGTTTCAGATGGGAATGAGAGCTGTCCCAAATGTTCCCTTTTGGCAAAGAATTTGTCTACATCTTTTCTAAGTCCTAAAACTTAGTGTGATGTGGAATTTAAAGGTGGTACACTAATTAACAGAAAAAAATTCGAGACAGCCCAATGGTTGTGTTGTAACATGAATATACTTCAGGGCAGAGGATAACTGCCGCAGTCCAGGAAGAGAGGTCGTTTCACGAGTGGGTATGGAAGGAGTGAGTGCTGTGCCAGTCAGTGAATTCTGAAGAGGCAGGTAGTATGAAGGGTGGGAACTGCCTTTGGGTTTCCAAATGTAGAGTTATAAGGATTTGCGGTAACCATTTTGAGAGGCAGTGGAGAAGAGGGCTGACTGAAGTAGACTCACAAAAGAAAGCAGGGAGCCAAGTAAATATAGTTGACTTCTCTGAGTGTGTGTGCTTGTGTGTGTGGGTATGTGCGTGCTTGTGTGTGCATGCATTTTCTGAGGATCTGAGCAAGTGGCTCCTGTATGTTACACAGGTGCTCTCCATACCACTGAGCTACATCTCCAGCCTGAGAAGTTTTTCTTTGTTAAGAGGAGAGAAGAACTGGAGGAGCAGCTACAGAAGCACATGGGATCAAGAGGAAGCTGTTTAAAATGAGTCAGACTATTTCTAGGTGGTTGAGTCATTGTTATACATTTTTTCATGTGAAACAAGAAGCAAAGTCATTACAAAGTAAATCCAAGGACAAATGTTCGAAGTCTGAGTCGCAAAAGGGTATGAAGTGAATAGAGTAGCACATGCTGGGGCCACTAGATCACGGTTAGTATAGCAGACATTACTGTGCCAAAGTGGTGAACATGTGTGATGTAAATAAGATTTGTGCATCACAACAGAACTATAGAAAAATAACAATACTTAAAACATTGCATTTTGTCTTTAAAGTACTTGCTCAGGGTACAAGATATGGGCCCCAAAATTTCTCCCGTTGATATTAGCTCAAACCTTCTTTTCTAGTGACTTAAGAGATGCTAATAATATAACTAACTTAAATTTTGTTTAACCAGTTTTCCATAACATAAAAAAAAAATCATGGAGAAAATATACCTGTACAACTTGGTTACCATGCAAAATGTAATTGGCTGGCTATTAGGGTAGAATAATCATCCGGGAACATCCCATGAATTTTTTTCTATTCCTCAGCTATGCTGCCTTTTGACTGAGTCATCTAATTCTGACCAGTGGAAGGACATATCATATTCAGGCCACTGAAAAGCCCCACCCCCAATGCCTCCTTTCAGCAGAGGTTGCCTAGGAGATTACAGCTAGGTGAGGTTGGGCTATTAGCTAATTTGGTTCTCAAGTGACTTTGAGAAGAACACTTGGGAAGACCACACAAACCACTGAGAAATACCCTTTATTTGTTCTATGCTCACAGAGTTTCAGGGTTAATGTATATCATTTCAAAACCATATTGGATAATAGAGCTTTAGACTAATTTATGTGTAGAAATTATAATCTTAGTTCTCACACTGATAGGTCCTTTGAATAACAAAGTTTCCAAATATAGCTTTCTACTAATATTTTTGATGTTGAATGAAGGGTTTCCTTAATATTTCATTCAGCCCTTCACATGTCAAGGAAAAAAGTAGATGAAAATATTAGAAGAGAGTAGAATAATTTCTTCACAGGAAGAAATGGGCTTTATTGTAATTCAAAGCCAGAGAAGATTCAAGGTCAAGACTAAGCTGTGTGAGGGTGGTGCAGATCAGACTCCAGGAAAGCTCTGGGAACCCGCGTGGAGATCGACCTGTTATTGTTACTTTCTTAGGTTCAGATGTTAAGTATGTTCAAAAGAATTTCAAAACGTGATTTGTCTTCATAGAATGATGAGTAAATTTCACCTGAATTTTCATTCAGCTTTTATTCATATATATATATATATATATATATATATATATATATATATATATATATATATATTTTCTTTTTCTTTTTCTTTTCTTTTCCTAACAAGATCTACAGACATGTTTAGATCATCCCAGCCATCTTGACAGGTATAAATGTTTCAAATAAGAAAATATCCATTTAATATGCTAAGTGACTGTACAGTTTGACAGCCTTCCAAGTCAACAAAAATTTGATTTTCATTTCTGGGGACTGTTTCACATAATTTTCTTCCTGTGATGGGTTTGCTTCCAGTTGTTAGTGTTCCTGTCACACACACACACACACACACACACACACACACACACACACACACACACATCTTATGCCTGAATCTTTCTTTTTTTTTTTTTTTTTCCCGGTCTTTTTGAGACAGGGTCTCACTATGCAGTTCCTGCTGGCCTTAAGCTCACTCTGTAGCTCAGGCTGGTCTTGAACTCACAACAATCCTCCTGTCTCAGCCTCCCGAGTGCTGGAATTACAGGCCTGCACCACCACCCCCGGCTTTGCCTGAATCTTTCTGAGGAAGCCTGGAGCCTTGGCCTCAGCATGGCTGTGACATCTTTGTTTCCATCTATACCATTGTACTTTCTTCCTGACAGCTGTCATTACCTCTTGTTTCCACAATGTATAAGTCAACTCACATGATATTCTAAAACACAGTGATCATGTTTGGTTCTATCTTCACCATGAAATGAAGTATGCCGGCTTTGTGATCAATGGTAAAGATTCCAGTCTTGGCTGATGGTCCTGGCCTCTTGAGACACATTTCCTTCCTCTACCCTGATCAACACAAACCATTACTCTTTTGTGCTGTACTTTCTCTTTCCAGTGCCTTGGTCTTTAAGGTACTCCTCCCTGTCCTCTTCTCTGTGTGTCCCTCACTTCTTTAGATCTGCACAGAATGCCACTGTGCTTAACCTGTCTCAGGGCTTCCTCCCTGAATTTTTCTATTTATTTTCTCAATACAAATAGTGAGCTCCTGTCTTAGTCTTTTTCTCATTGCTGAGACAGAGTACCCAATATCCATAGTTAAAGGAAGAGAGATTTACTTCACCTCACAGCTTGAAGAAGTTTCAGCCCAGAGTTGGCCAGCTTTAAGGCCTGATCAAGGGGCATTACAGAGGAGAAACAGTCCATGGCAGGGTAGGCAGGAGGCAGCTGGTGGCAGTCAGCTGGGCAACTACTTTCTGTCCCTCTGCATTCCATCCATGCTGCCCAGCTTTTTTGTGGTGCCACCCACACCCAGCATGGGGAACATGCAATCATGGCATCACACACCAAATCCAGCCACTCTTGAAGCTCTACACTATGACTGCATGGTACATTAGGGACCATCTAGACACAGCCACAGCAGCCTGAATCATCTGAGGAGATGACCTTTGTCAGAGTCTGGTGAGAAAAGAAACATTGTAGTGAATTTAATTTGTTTTTGACTGATACCCAGAACGTTTTTAGCATTAGTTTTAGGTCGTTAAAAGAGTCAGATATGTAGAATTTTCCCTACTCCTCACCTCCATTCCCCCAAAATTTCAGTTACTAATGTTCTGTATTAATATGGTACATTTGTAAGTTGATATACCAATATCAAGGCTCACTAGAGTATCACACAAAAATAGTGTTCTGCCATGAAATTTCCAAGTCCTCCATTTATTCATCTTTTCATCCTTATTTCAAACACTGATATTTTCATTCTTTCTCTAATTTTGCATTTTTCAGCATATGCAAATGGTGGCTTAAAAGTGGACTGAAATCTATTGTTACAGATCAGTTTTTGGCTGGATAGTTCCAGGTGATTTGTGCCTGTACCTGCTCTTACCACAAGGTGCTATGTATGGATCCATAGGATTGATGGATGGATAGATGGAAGGGTGGGTGGGTGGATGGGAGGGTAGATGGATGGGTGGGTGGATGGGTGGATGAATGGGAGGGTGGGTGAGTGGGTGGATGGATGAATGGATGGTGGGTGGATGGGTGAATGAACAGAGGGGTAGGTGGACCAGGGAAGTTTTATTGGAATAGACAACTTGCACAGTTATGGAGCTGAGCCAAGAAAACCAAGAAAAAACTCAGTCTGAGCATGAAGTTCCACAGCCAGGACCACTGCGACTGTAATTCTCAATCCAAAGAGCAGAGGCTCAAGGCCAGAGCAGCAGTGCCCAGCATTACGAGGCTGGAGGACTGCAGATGTTGACCTTTTGGGCAGGAGAAGAGGAGCTTCGGTCTCCAGAAGCATGAGCGATGGTGGGCCCCTCCACCAGCACTTGGCCCAAGAGGGCTCTCAGCCCACCACTGCTGCCACCCACGTGCACAGGGATCTTCTCCCCTGAGCTCCAGTCACACAGTCTGCTCTGGACACCTCACAGATACCCAGAGACAGTGTTTACCCATCATGTAAATGACTCTCAATACTTACAGTTTGAAATCTAAAAGCAACCTCACAGTCACAGATGTCCCAGCAGTTTGTTTTGGTTTTGACCCACACAATGCTGAGAAAAATGTTGAACTGTGTCAGCACTGATAGAATGCTGCATGCATACCAGTCCTGTGTTTTGATTTCATTGGTGGTGAAGCAGATATATTAAAGAAACTGCATATAGTATCCTCATGTGCAAATTTCACAACTACTTAGGCAACTTTTTTTTTTTTTTTGGTAGTGGTGGTCACAGTGCTATAGACTGGACCCAGGTTCAGTCACTGAGCTACATCCCCAGTCCTTCTAAACTTATTTTTGTTTGTTTATTTAGACACAGACTTTCCCTAAGATACTAAGTTGCATGAGCTGAGATCAAACATATGATCCTCCTGCCTCAGCCTCCCAGAGTTCTGAGGTAACAGGCATGCACTGCCATGCTAGGTTGTGCACTTTAGAATTGATATGAAACTTAATGTTACTGACTTCACCAACTTTCTTCTAGGGTGCAACACCATTCGTCCCTTCCCTCATTCTTCTCTTTTCCTCTTTATTCTGTCTTCTCTCCTTTCCTTTCAGCACTCGCTGCTCTGCTAATACTTGTGAAGAAGTCTGTTGCCAGGCCCTTCCCTAACTCCTCCTGTTAACGCCTATTATTCTCACTCAGGAGTTTATCTAGCACTTCCTGCTCCTAACACAGGGCAGAGCACTGTGAAGGTCCCTTCAGCTTGTCACAGCTGTTTCCTGGCCAGCCGCTTCCACTGTGCATCCCCCTCAAGCCAGCATCTTCTGACCATCCTGAAGTAGCCCCATGCCGACTGGATTCCAGAGCCTTCAGACCTTTCACTGGGCTGGCTGCAGCATACTGTGAAAATGTAAACCAGAACACGCTCCAGGTCCCTTAAGTTGTTCCTGATAAACTGGGATAAAGTAAGGGCAAGTCAATCCTGAGCAGCCCGACTCTGGGTCACCAGCCCTGAGGGTGTCAGTCGTGTTCCTCCTCTGGTGTCGTGCATCTGCCATTGCGCACTCAGCATGCCTGATCGCATGCTGCTCCCCTGGCCCACATGGCTGCCTCTCCCAACTCAGATTTGCAGGGAAACATTTACAGACTTTTCAAATATGATCTCAAAGTTACATCCTCAAAAAAATAAAAGGAAAACACATCACAACAGGTGACATGTTACTGTGATATAATTCAGTGGTATCTTAATGTTGTTGTTTTGGATGAAAATTTTTGTAAATATGTGTTTATTTGTACATTTTTGTTTTGTAATCCATACACTTTCCTGTGCAACAACAGGCCTGTATTTGCCATCAGGCTGAATTTGAGTTCAAGACCAAATCTGCTAAAGTACTTCGAATAAAATAGGCAGTATGTGTTAAGTGAGTGAATGAATGGCTAGCTATCAGTTGTATTTTCTTTATCCATTAATCTATCACGTACTTCAGCTTGCTACTGGTGAAGGCAACTTGTATTTATAATTAGTATTATTATCGGGCAGAGAGTAATTGGTGAATGCTAATGAATGCTGATATTATCAGCTTCCTACTTCTTCTAAAAAAGCAGTTGTCTCTTATTGGTTGTGCTGAATTATATTTTCTCCAATTTCTGAGATTAATGAACAATATTTGAGGGCCGGCCAAATAGTCCAGCAGTTTAAAGCACCTACAATCAGGCATAGGGGCCGGGCGTTCAATTACTGGAACCTGGCATGCTGGCCCCACCCCTGGGACGTGCTGATATGGCGATTGAGATTGGGTGTGGTGGTGCACACCTGTAATCCCAGCACTTGTGAGGATGTAAACAGGTGGATCATTGAGTCTGATCTAGTAGTGAGACCCTAAACACCCTGTAGACCCTTCCCTAAAATATAAAAAGCCAAAACAAAATAAAACAAAAAACAAACAATATTTGACTTTTAAATGTTTTGATTGTGCAATGAAAATATTCTTTACTATTTATGTCTCTAAGTGAAATCTTCTAACAAATGAGTGGAAACAGGGTGCAGTTTGGGCCCTAACCCCACTGGCATGCGCTTTTTTTCCGGGCACCTTCCATCCTCTCTCTTCATGGACTCCTGCCTGAGTCTACTCTCCTTTGGTGCTCCATTTCTTCTTTTCCTTAATGTGTTTATTAGCTTGGCTTCAAATTCTACTCTGTGTAGAAGAAACAATAAAAACGGCTGGGCTCACTCGGCTGGGCTTGCTCCTTCTGCCTCCATCCCCTTGCAAATTCCCGAAGCATTTCTCCCTCCTGAGATCAATACTTCTTGTCTTAGTGTAATGAACGTTTCTGCATCGATCTCTCCTGGGGGGGAGGGTGACCTCCTGACAGGCCCTCGCTTCCAGCTTGGCCCAATGAAGGCAGAGGAGAACTGCCATTCCCCACACAAAGCAGCTGCAACAATAGGACCTTTCTTCATTCAGGTTAATGAGCGACTTTTCTCTCTCTCCCTTTAAGAAAGAGCAAATGGATTTTTCCATTTAATTCTTTAACTTCATTTTTGCTTGACATTCTTGGAAGAATTACAAAAAGCAGTGCAAGAACTGCTGTATGAGAAAATAGCAGAAAGAAGCTATGAAGCTTTACAAGTTGCTAAAACTATTTTTCTAAACACTGAAGTCACAATAGCCTAGTTGGTTATTTTTATTTGCTTTACATTGTGTTACCACAGTAGGAAGTCACTGGGTCATTCCTTCTTCAGGAGGACACACAAGAGGCATTGGCATTAGACCTCGACTCCATGGCTATCCCAGGCTTACCTCAGGAGCGGTTCTGCAGCAGGAGTGACAGGAAGGGCATGGGTGGATATGTGCTAGGCCTGGGGGTTGCTGGGCACCTAGATACCTCCACAATGCAAGAATGCACACCCTGACTTCTGTACTTGTTTGCTTCTGTGTCCTGTGGGGCTGACTTCACAAAGCCTCGCCCACCCCACATCTGCTAAAGCAGACTCCTTTGCTGCTGCTCTTTGGACTACTTTGCCATGCATTCTTTATTTCATAAACTTCCAAATTATGGCAAGGATCACAACCAAATTTTAATCCCCTACTGCTTTTTTTGTATTTAGGACAGGGTCTACAGGGTGTACAGGGTCTCACTGCATAGATCAGACTCATAGTGATCTGCCTCTTTACAGCCTGCCAAGTTCAGGGATTACAGGCACGCGCCACTACACCTAGTCTCAATTGCCACTTCAGTGTGCCTGGAGGGAGCTCAGGAGGGCAGCACAGCAGGTCTGGGGATCGAACCCCAGCTCCTGCATCTGCCTAAGCAGCTCTACTGCTCTTTTAAGCAAATTGTAGACTCCATAGATTTACTTTTATTTTGTTTTGGTTACTGTTTTTTTTTTTTTTGTTGTTGTTGTTGTTGGTAGATCACTTTTTGTTGTTGTAGTCCTTTTTTTTTTTCTTCAAAAAATGAACGTTAGTGAACACAACCTAGGCTACTATGAAAACATGACACTCACAACATGGAGAATGTCTACCATTTTGTATTTGCAGCAAGAACACTCACATCAAGCCCAGCATCACCTCCGAATGCTGATTGGCAAGTGCCAGGAAGCCTCAGAACTCGATGTCAACACTAATGCACTTCTTCAGCACACCTTCAGTGTCTACCTTTGGAACAGTCATTGTCCACCTTCCTCACAGTTTCCACCAGCATCACTGTCATCTTATCTCCAAGGGAGAGGCAGAAACTCCAATCTGACCCTACTCTTCCTCTGGAAGACACTGCTATCAGCCAAACTCAAGGCGGCTTGGGCCATGGCTCCGTTAGAACAGCTTGTGATTTCTTATGGTGAGCAGAACACAAGAGTTGAAACAAGGGCCATGACTTCCCCTATGGGCATAGCTGTTCTTGCCCTCTGATGTGCTGTGTCTCCACATCCTCCAGTCCCTTCAGCACATCCTTCATTTTTCTCAGAGACAAGATGCTCTTACTGAAGGTTTGCAGTTTCTGATGCTCCGGTCTGCAAAGCTTTTCCAGACAGTGTACACCGTGTAAATTGTTCAGCCACTTTGGTCTAGTCAGTCTTCATCTACTCATTGGTATGGTCATAGAAGACTCAGAGGCCGCAGCTGATGGTAGAAGGCACAGCCCAGAGTGCATAGCCAATTCCTCACTGAAAGCTTGATTTGTGTCTTCTCTGAAGGCAGGCAGAGCCTTTGAAGTGGTTTTGACTGAACATTGTGCCTCTCTCCCTGGACCTACAAATGCCCCATAGGAAATCAGCAGAAGGGCAAAGCTGGGTCTTCCTTTGGGGCACTCTGTGTCACAGACTTTGCACATAGGAAGTTGCCCATCTGGGGCCTCTGTCTACCAACCCAGGTCTGCAGAGCCTCCTCCTCATCTTTGAGAGGATTGACAACAGAGGAAGAGGTCTCCATGGACATTATCCTAAACTGGGACTGCAGGACAACTGAGCTGAAATCACCATGAACAAAGGCAATTGTTTCATGCAAGCAAAGCCATCTTTCAGCCACAAGGATTCCAGAGCCTCGGAACCCAGTTAAGATAATGGCCAGACACTGGCCCGCCCCAGTGAGTCCCTGAAGATGGCCTTTGTGAAGGGGTGGTGGATGTGCTACCCTATCCCTTTCAAGGGCAGCTCAAGCCCAAGGCCTTTCCTGCTTTCCTTACTCTGCTTTGGACCAAACTGACCCCACACTGAGTTCATTACCATTTTCTCTTACTTTTTAAAAACAAAAAAATTAGGACAGTGTCTATAGAGTATACAGGACCTCACTACATAGATCAGACTCCTAGTGATCCTCCTGTTTTCAGTCTCCCAAACACTAGGATTACAGGCGAGCACCAGCACACTGGATCTCCATTACTATCTGAGCGTGTCCTTGGGACGAGGCTGGCCTGGCTCGCTGGAGATTGAACCCCATCCACTGTGCTCTGCCTACACAGGCTCTTTAGTCCACTGAGCTATCTGGCCTGTCCTTTTCTTACTCTCTAATGAAACTTTTCCTCTAAGTTTGTGCTTTGTTTTTCATTTCCATGATTACAAAAAACAAAGACCAGTGCTAACCAGTGACATCACTGCTGCGGCCCTCCCTGGTAAAACCAGGCTCGGCCCCATTTCCAGCCTTCCTGATGCTACTTCTGTGATTTGTTTTCTGTCTCCTCCAAGGAGGATGTTAGTACCATAGAGGCAGAGCTAGCTCCTGTTCTGTGTATGCTGCATATGCAGACCAGGGAATGGCTGCCTGGTACCTGGCTCTGAACACAGGTGATAGTAACCTTTTGAAAACAGAAAACCCTACTCAGGCTGTCATGCTGACAAATTCCAACCCTGGGCTAGGAAGCAGGTAAGGCCCCTGAGTACCTTCCTGAGGGAGCAGTCCGCATGTGCTGAGAGTGAAGGCAGGTTGGGTTGCAGCTCTGTGCTGGAGTTCAGAGAAACCAAGAACAAGGATGGGTAGAGTGCACTTTTACCGCATCACTCCCAGAGTGCTTCCACCCAAGGTCGCTCTCCACTCAGATCTTCACTTTGCGAGAATCCTTACCCTGCCATTTCTCAATGGCTGTTTTCTTCAGGGCAACCTCTCCCTGGCCACAGAAGATGAGGATTGCTGCTCCACAGCTGTGTGATGAAAGGGTGAGAAAAGGATGAATATATAATTTGAATGGAAAGTAGTTACAGGAGATGGAAGGAAATACTTGCAATGAAAATGACAAGTGACCTCTGAGCTTTGCTTTTAAGAAAAATCGTTAAATTTCTTACCACAATTTTAGACCTGTTTTCCATGTCGCCCAATCTGATGATGTGCCAAGGAAACTGCCCTACTTTGAGACCTGGGAAATGCTCCCCAAAACCTTTTCTTCTGCCTCTGGCCAGAACAAAGTGAGATTCATGGATTCAAGAAAGAGAGAAGGACTAGGAGAAACAGAGGAACAGGATGGAACCTGAAGTCGGTTAGACAACAGAGGATGTGGCTCTACTCAGTTCAGCTGCCCACATGCTGTGTTGACTGTGAGGAGCTAGTGGGTCTTTCTGAAGCTGTTTCTCACTTGAAGATGTCCACAAGATCTGCCTCACAAGTGGACATGAGGAGTAGTGTAGGTGAGGAACGTCGCTAGAGCTGCAGATGTGAAATTTCCCGGCACACGGCCTCACTTGAAAAGCCTCGCATCATTTAGCATGATTCACTCCACGTTATTTTGCTTAAGTACATGCAGAGCCCTTGCTGCGTCTGTGCTGACTGTGTGAGATGAGGCATGACCCGCACACTGCTGGGTGTCCTTGTTCTTGTGCAATGCCTGGATATTTCAGGCACATCTCCTACTCAGTGTACGTCAGGAGTTCTTTTCAAAAAAATCTTTCTATGTATTTGGTACAGGGTCTTGCTAGGTGGCATGGACTCATAGTGATTCTTCTGTCTCAGCCTCCCCAACTGCATGCACCACCAAGCCCAGTTTCATAGCCTGGTGTGTGCAGGGCTGGCACTGGGAACTGAGCCCAGGTCCTTACATTTGCTAGGCAGGTGCTTAGATTGCCAAGCTATCTCCCCAGCCCAATCTGAAGTTCTTTCCCCAGTTAACATTTATTATTTGCTAGCTAGAAATCATTTGATTTTCATATTGCCATGTAATCATCAGACTGCATTCGTATACTGACTTTCAGATAGTTGTATCACTTGGAAAATAGCTTATTCTTGCAAAGTAAGTGATCATTAAAGACAATGACAAAAACTGTTTTTGACTATCCCAAACATATATGAACCCTTGTCCCTTTCTCAGTGGAACTGAGAGCTTCTTCAAGTTTGCTTGTCTCCCCCCACTGCTACTCGTGATTCTTCACACTCACCCTTTGCGACAGGGCCTGGAGCAGGAAACACCCTACCTCCTCTCTGGAGCTACACCAGCACTGGCCCATGTGGATGGAACCACCTAGGCCAGGCTTCATTGAGCCCACACACGGGAGGCTGTGGCTCCATTACTGTTCCCTGAATGCCTCTCTGCCACTTGGAGATAACAAGGTATCTTAGTTACTTTTCTGTTGTTGCTGGACAGAATACCCGAAACCCACAATTAAGGAAGGAAACGTTTACTGAGCTCACAGTTAGTGGAGGTTTCAGTCTGTATTCGCCTGGTTCCAAGGGTGGAACCAGGCAGAGAACAGCAAGAGCAAAGGGAGGAGCAGCAGCTCTGGCTTCTAGCAAGGCTTCCCCCTTACATTGCAATGCAGATTACCTGGCCTAGAGTAGGGGCAGCACTCACATCCACAGTGCCAGCACTGGGTCATGAATTCATCACAAACTCTAGAAGCCTCCCCACTGACTACACCAGGCTTTGAGGGGTGCCTCAGTACAAATTATAGCACCAGGTTTCTAACTTTATGCTTGGAGATGTAGCTTTCCAAGTGCAGTTCTCTTCTCTTATTTGGTGCTGCACCATGGCCTCCAGGTGTAAGTCTGCAAGAAAATATCCCATTACCATTTTTCCTTTGTACTTTACAGTATTTCACCTTCTCTTCGTATACCTTTAAAAATTACAATCTTTCTTTCAACCTTTTGCATTTATTTGGTTGTGATTGGAGATTATTTCCTTTTTATTCTCTTGGAGTTGGATATTTGGAGGTTGAAGGGCAGAGGGGAGGTGGCCCCAGGGCAGTTGGTGCTGGGTGGACACGCAGATCGGAGCTTCACTTGACGTTCTAAGAGCGGGTTGTCCTCTGCCCCTCATGCTGGCTGTGTGCTGCTCTTATTTCCTTCTCTTCTGTATCAAAATTATTTTTATTTAAATGCCAACTTCCAATCATACTATTGTTCTCTGAGAAATCATGTTTTGTGTAAAATCTTGTTTTTATTTTGATATAATCATAGAAATGAGCACATCATGTAGAAATTGCTGAGAAGCACGGCGCCTGGACTCTGCTTCTTCCTGTGACACCCTGAGACCCACAGGCTGCAGTCTTCCAGGTGCTGACTAGGCCAGGGCTCAGGGATCAGGGCAGCTGCATTGTGCTTCCACTCCTGCAGCATCCCCTGGGCAGGAGGTCATGACGCAGAACCAGGTAGGGTGCTGGCCTTGGGGCTGGCTTGGGAGCAGGGTCCTTGGGCTACTTTCACCGGGCTGGCCCAGCTGCTGTGGTCCACCCAGAGAGGCGTGCAGGTGCTTGGCAGAGAGGGAAGCCTCTTTTTTTGTAGCCTTCCCTGCTGAAGGATGTGTGCATGAGGCTGAGGAGAAGGCTGCATGCAGTGTGTAGGATGAATCTGTGGTCCTGTAACGTCAAAAGGAAGAGGTACAGTTGCAGAATCTATGATAGTTGCATGTTCTAAGCAACTTCCCAGTCATTCATTCAGAGTGGCTGTAACATTCAGCATGCCCATCATCAGAATATTGCTGGTCCACCTCTTCTGCTCTCTTACAAGTGCGCACCCACATGTATGCATGTGTTTTTCTCATGCACATGCATTTTTCATACGTGTATTTGGCTGTTTTGCTTTGTTTTCTTCAGCATTATTTTTTCATTTATCTGAAATTACCAGATGCCTTATAAGCTATGCCTCATTGACTGAGTTGCCTCTTAGAAAATGCTATTATGTTTCCATTTCAGGAAACAAGTTGTCAGAAAGTTGCTCCAGGAGGTTAACACCTTGAAATGACATTAACAGTTGCAAACCAGCCCTAGATTTTAAGGACAAATATAGACACAAAAGAGTGGAAGATACCTTCTGTTCAATTCATAGTAGAAAAACAGTTCTATATGTATGTATATTTTTTCTCTTTTCCTATGTGTTTAGTACAGGGTCTAGCAGTTCTCACTACACAGATCAGACTTGTAGTGATCCTCCTGTTTTCAGCCTCACAAGCTCTGGGATTATAGGCTCCATCACCCTCTCAGCGCACCCCAGGAGTGCGGCTGGCACAGCATGCAGGGGATCAAACCCTAGCTATTGCACTCTGCCTAAGCAGGTTCTTTAGTCTGCTGAGCGTTCTGGCTGACCCTTGTTCAGTACTTTAAAGACCTTGTTTTTAAAAGAATATATATAATATACTTGCTGCTAACATCTTGTCATAAATTTTTAAATAATTGTCATCTACTTGTAAAATTTCTATGATAATAGTTTCCTAAATTGGATATAATTTCTTCTCTTTTGAACATTTCTTACATTTTTCTTAGATTTTTAATTTTTTTTGATATGCAGAACTCTTTACAAACTGCGTGTGACTTCACGTGTTCACAGGTAACTCTGTCCAGTGAAATTCTCGTACAATGGACCCTGAATCGGTCCATGACTTCCTGAAGCTGCCTTCTACCTTCTTGTTGCTGAGTAAGATTATAATTATAATTATCGTCACTTTGGTGTAATGGAAACACAAAAGACCTGCTCCTATAGCAAATGTTCAAACGTCCAATGCAGGATTATGGACCAGGCTTCATGCTGCAGGGAGCTGTCAAGAGCGTCTCTGCCAGTGCCCCGGAGACTGAACCTTGGAGAGTGAGCCCAGGACTTTCACCTGTTTTCTTCACAAGTTCAATCCCCAGCAGCCACTTTTCCCACTCTGTCTCTGTAGGTCTGACTGTTTTAGGTTCACCCACAAGTCAATGGTATTATTCAGTCCCTTTCTTCCTGTGTCCAACTCGTTCATGCAGCATGCCACCCTCTGTCCATTCATTTTGCCAAGAACAGCAAAGCTATTTCTCAGGCTTACACAATAATCCATGCATGCGTGCATCACACATTCCCAGGCACTCACTGGTTGGCGATGTCTGGGCCTGTCTTGCTTATTGTTGCCAGGCACAGGCGAGGGCATCTGCTTCTGAATCCTGATTTTTTTCCCTTGGGCTATTTGTCCTGAGCGCTCATCATGGAGGAGTGAACATGATGTGAATCCTCAGGAAGGTTCATCCTGATGGTCAAGTGGCCAGGTGGGGGCCCTGGGACAGGTGCCTGGGTCTCAGGAGCATGGCGCCAGGCTGCAGATTGATGCACTCAAGTCCCTGTAGGATGTGCAGTTTTCAGATGGCTGCTGCAGGGGCGGAATGCAGACATTGCACACATCTAAAGCTGAAGGAAAGTGATTCTGGACCTTGGTCTTGGCAACAACTCAGCGGCTGTGACCCAAGAGCTCAAGCAACAAAACCAAGTAAGGAAGGAAGCTTATGTCACAACGAGGAGCTCTTCATAACGAGGACACAAATCAAATGAAAATGCAACCTAGGGCTTGAGGGAAGGCATTTACAAACTGCTTGTCAGGCAAAGATGGTGCCCATCACATACATGATATTCCCACACCTCCGCACCAGACAGATAAGTAAAGAGAACAGCCGCAGAATCCTCAGGAAGGTTCATCCTGATGGTCAAGTGGCCAGGTGGGGGCCCTGGGACAGGTGCCTGGGTCTCAGGAGCATGGCGCCAGGCTGCAGATCGATGCACTCAAGTCCCTGTAGGATGTGCAGTTTTCAGATGGCTGCTGCAGGGGCGGAATGCAGGGCTGCCCTGTGGCTGCACATCCACCTCCTGTGCTCTGCGTGTGTCCCTGTGCCATGAGCACAACAGCCATGCCTCCTCACAGCCTTCTGCCATGATGCCCACCAGATGATGGCCTGGATTGACAGACTGTGAGCCAACTAGACCATTTTCTCTTCTATGCTGTGGGTATCAGGTACTCGATCCCAGCACCAGGAAATCTGACCAATGGCACCAATTGCAAAGCGGCTTCTGAACTTTGCTGGTGTCTCACACGTGCAGTACCAGGAAGACTGCAACTCTGAGCCCAGCCTGTGCAGCTTAGCAAATTGATGAGAGTCTCTCTCAGAATAAAAATATGAAAAAAATAAAAGGAATAGGGATGTATATCAGTGGGAAGACCCAGGGCTCAACAGCAAACAGAGAGAGAGAGAGGGAGAGAGAGAGAGAAAGAGAGAGAGAGAGAGAGAGAGAGAGAGAGACAGACAGACAGACAGACAGAGACAGAGACAGAGACAGACAGAGATAGAGATGCAGAGAGAGAGACAGAGAGGTCCTTAAACTGTAAATATCAGGCATGTATCCAAAGGAAACTACACATTGTCAAAAGCTATATAAAATTTGCTTGACATCACTCATCAGAGAAATGCAAATTCAAGCAATGAGACGTGTCTCACATCTGTTAGTGTGATTTTTATTAAAGAAACATCAAAAATGTTGGTAAGGATATGAAGAAAAGGAAGCCCTGGAATGCTATTAGAAATGCAAATTGGGGCAGCCTTTGTGAAAATAGTGTAGAGGACATTCAAAAAGCTGCAAACAGAGCTGCCACAGGTTAACTGATACTCTAGTCAGCAGGAGGAACAATCTAGGCAGACAGCTGGCAAGTCTGGTGGTACATTTCATTCCTCTGTATAAAATGAAGACACTCCAGGCTGAGTGTGGTATCAGGAGTCTGAGCTGCCCGAGCAGCTACCTGCAGGCATGCGGAGGGAATCTGACCTGAGGTGCAAACCTTCTGTTCATTAGCGTGTTAGTTTTGGCTGCAGCTGTGGGGCTGGTGTGTTATCCAGGGAATGTATTTCCAGAAAGAAAAGAGTAGAAGGTGGCTCATGAAGCCAAATTGCCTTCAGTGAAGGAAAAGAGAAATGGTACTGTTTTAAAAGAGGACAAGAGAAGGTTTCAGGTTGGGTTTGGTCAATGATGCTGAATGTTTTATAAGGGCTGACTGTCAAGCTAGAGGAATTCTGCTGATTGATAGAGATAATTATTTGCCTATAGAAAACTACATATGATGGTAAATAAAAAAGTGATCAGACAGTAGCTATATAAACTTTGGGGCATTTTTGCTCCTTAACAGAAAGTGAAAAAGTCTCTTGACACCGAGTTGTGATTCTCTGCAACACTCATTTATATTCTGATGTACTAACTAGTATTGACCTGTAGTGAAATGAAGATATTTAGAGAGAAAAATAAGGCAATCCATTGCAAAAGAAAATAATGGAGTTGAGTATAAATTAGTGATTCCTTTGAAATTTTGAAAACAAGAAACCATTTAGCCAAATCTATTTGGACCAGAAGGAAGATTATGTTTTAGCTCCCTTTGTTCTAGTTATCCAGTTAAGAGTTGTTCATAACATAAAATGGAAAAGAGGCTGTGGCCCCTCATGATTTTGTGTCTAGAAGTTATGAGCCTCTTCTGCTTTCTCTTGAGAACTAAGGGACCATGGTGAGCCTCCAGCATGGCCCCACGTCAATGGAAATCCTAAAGCTGCCAGGATCTGTGCTGGCCTGGGTGAAGTTAGACAAGAAAAATGCCTGAGGTGAGCTGGGAGACCTCCCTGGCATCTCATATTCCTATATTCTGCATTTGTTGCTTATGGTCTCCATTTCTCAATCCAATCCTTTCTTACCTCTTTCATTAGGACATGTTTATGTTATGAATAAAAGTCTTGAGGCGGCATTGGCATGGAACTGATAAAGATCGCATAGTAAATCAAGAGGCCGTTTAGAGGAAGCCCATGAGAAATTCTCATAGGTCTTCAGCTGACGAAACTGATCCACAACAAGAACAGATGGGCACAGTTCAGGATATAATTCTTTCCACTTATCTGAGCAGGAGGTGAAATTGTCATTCCTAACCAATTTTGTCAAATCTCTGAGGTAATGGCCTGTATGTGCATGTTCATCTGCACAAGATTTTTCTAAAGCTACTCTGAGATGTGCTGAGTTGGAGCAGTTATTTTTGTATGTTTGTTATTACTTAATATATTTTACCCTTCAATAATTTTTATTGTTCTGGACAGTAAATGCGATTAATGTTGAGATGATGATGGCTAGGTTAGCTCCCCTTAATGGGATTATATATTTCTACTATATTATGCTCACAGGGTTGGGGAGATAGTTCAGCAGAATAAGCACTTGTCTGGCAAGTGCAGGGTCCTGAGTTCAATCCCTGGTATTGAAAAAAAAAGTCCTTCAGGTTGAAACACGATGTGGCACAGAGCAGTACAAAAGGCATGGAATTTGAGCACTGAGAGCTGGACTCAAAACCTGATTCGTTTTTTTGTTTGTTTTTTTTTTTTTTGCTCACACCAGGACTGTGGAACTCTAAATTCTCCTCATCTCACAAATTTGTAACACTGAGAAAAGCGTGAATGGTGGCCTTACAAGATACAGCAAGTGCACTAGAGGAGCGCCTGCCACACGACAGCACCCTGAATGCAGGTCCCTTGCTGGCTGTGTCTTCTGAGTCGCCGCCTCTTCTTTGTCCCGCTTCCCCTCCTTTACTTTCTTTCCCTCCATGTCTCTTTCTGCTTCTCTGTCTTTCCTGGCTCTTTACCATTTCCTTTTCCTTTCTTTCTCTTTCCTCCACACGTTTTCTTCTTTATGTTTTTAAATCATGATGTTTTTATCCTACAGTCGAAGTCCTCCGCCATGCCTACCCCTTGTCTTCGCAACTGCATCTTCTGTTAGCCTGTGAACAGGCCCTCCGGCAAGGCGGGCCCCCCTCTCCCAGTCTCTCTGCTGACTCTGTGTTTGCTCAGGGAAGTCACCTTAGCAGGACATCCTCACCTGACAAACCTTTCGTGATCACCCGGGGCCTCTCCTGACCCCGACCTTGGGCGATCCTTCCAAGGCCATGTCTTCACAGGATGACTGAACATACAACGAGAAAATGTCTCTGTGCACCTGGAGCCATGTGCTTATGTGCCTTGCACCTCTGACTCGGTCTGACTCACATCAGTATTTGACACACACTATGTCATTTACAGTAAGTTATTACTCTTTTCAAGACAAGCACTGTAGAATTCAAGCATGACAGATATTAATCTATTTAATCATAGATAATCAAAAACTTTAAAGGGGAGAAATGTTTTCCCCAAAATCAAGTATCTTGTAGGGACAGACTTGAAACACCAACTAGTTTCCTTGATTAGTGTTTCTCATCTAAGTGATTTAAATTAAAAATTGTATTTCAAATGTATTATGAATATAATGTTATATAATATCACAAAAAAGTTATTTATGATACTTGTGAGGCAATACAATTTAAAATAGGTTTAGGCTCATGTACATTTTCATCCACCCTTTGATTCATTACTGTATGAGTTTGGGGTACTATAACAATAACACTTATTATTATTATTTTTTGTACCAGGAATTGAACTCAGAACTGTGCATGTACCAAGCAGGTGCTTGCGACACTGAGTTTTCTATATCCTTGCCCTGGCTATAAGAATAACACTTTAAACTGGGAAATTTATAAACAACAAGAACCATATGTAGTATAAGAGCCATTGCTAATTTCCTGTCAACTTACTTTGAAATTTGTATCAGTTTTATTGTTTTTGTTTTTGTTGTTCTCTTTAAAATAAAAAAAAAAACAAGATCAAAACTATGTTCAAATCCTGGAGGAGCTAATTCAGGGGTCGTCTGCAGTCCTCTCTGTTTCCCAGTGCTCTGTCTTCTGTGGCTTTTACCTGTGCATGTGTACTCCGAGTCTCTCATGTAAGCCAAGCCATGTGGTGTCAACACACATGCTGGCTTGCTCCACTTATGCCACTACTTCTTACTTCATTGAAATGAAAATTTTGTGCTATTATCTTTTGATTTTTTTGAGAACCTATTTTATCCATCTTACACGATGAGTAACTACCCTGAAGATAAGATATTGACTATCATTGTGTTCTTATGAAATTCATTTTTTTTTTGAACTCTCACTCCGTAGGTCAGACTCACAGTGATCCTCCTATTTTCAGTCTCCCAAGTGCTGGGGTTACAGGCGCGCGCCACCACGACCCGTCTCAATTGCTCTCTCAGCGCATCCCGGGGCATGTCCGGCACAGCACCCCCGGGAACTGAACCCGACCACTGAGCCCTGGAACCTGGGGTCTGCCTGGTCGGCAGCGCCTTCCCTCTGTGACCCCTGCAGCAGAAGGTGGGACCGGTCCCTCCCCGTGCAGTCAGGAGGACGCTAATCCGGTGTGCGGCCGCGCAGCCTCATGGCCCAGGGCACCTTTCTGCGGCTGGCCCGAGTCTCCATGGTGGCTCCAGCACATGGATTTGGTGGCGGGGGAGCGCAAGCCTTGAGAAGACCAAAGTGGGACAGGACGGGCAGGACCGTCCTTACACAGTGCTTCGTATGGATACCTTTATGTATATCTCACATGTACTCATGTTTTTTTTTTTTTTTTTTTTCTTTTTCTTCCTGAACTGGGGATTGAACTCAGGGCCTTGTGCTTGCCAGGGAAGCGCTAATCCACTGAGCAGTCTCCCCGGCCCCTTTTGTGTGTATTTCTTTGTTTGTTTTCTTACTCATGGTTTTAAGAAATAAAGTCATAAAATACCTTATGATTACTTCTTCTCAGAAAGAAAATTCAGTGTGGATCAAAAAAGTAGAGAACCGCGGTGCAGCGGTTCCGACACGACTCGCGCGTGGCTGTGCTACTGACCGCAGGGCTCCGGGGCGCAGAGACGCGAGCTGCGGCGCCTGCTCCCGCAGCAGATCCGCTGCTGGGCCCGCGCTCGCAGGGGCTCAGTGCCTCATTTGTAGCCGCGTCCTTATGGAGATTTTACTCGTGAGCTAAACGCGTGTATTTCAATAAAGTGCAGTGTGAATTGTGCATTGTCATTGATATTTTGAGTCTATATTTTGATTTGATGATAGCATTTATCAGTATATCTAGCTTATTTTTTACTACATGTTTTATTCTAGGGAGGAAACAACCATGTACGGTGTTGAATTTCTCAGGAATCGATGAGTAAGAAACATAAACACGACTATTTGAACCACCCGCTTCTTCGTATAGACGGACAAGGCACATCCAGAGCTTATCACGAGACGTAATTCATAATCACGTGAAGGGTTCTTTCATCAAATAATCAAGAGCTATCCATACACATTCAGATACGATTAAAACTGAGGTAAGAGTGGACAGTTCTTATTTATGTGCACAACTTCAGTTCAGCTAGAATATAGAAGAGCATTATTTTATAAAATTCATTTTCTGTTACTGTTCAAAGCTTGTTACATAGCAGCTAATTGTTGATGGAGCATGCCTAGTAATCTCTGACCCCAAAGCTTTACATTTCTGTTTTAAATTTATATTCTGTGTCTTTAGTGGTCAAGGTAGATAATTATAGTGCCCTGAACATTTTGAAGGCAAAGGCTAAAATTAATATTGATTGAAGTTATAGCACAATACTTTTCTAAAAATACATGCATGCCATTTTAAAGTGTTTTAATCCAGAATGAGAATCAAACAACTGTGTTTGCCAGCTGGGATACATGGGACAAAGAATAAAGACTTGAGTTTTAAGTTCTCAAGTGACCATCAATTTGTTAATGAAATTGTCATTTAAAAATTAGATGCTGGTTGATATTTCCATTTTACTTTGTGTGTATTAATGTACTGAGAAATGTATTCTATTCTATTCTATTACACATGCCAGGTTAAAATTTTTGGAAATGTATTTGAATTAAAAAACAGAACTTCTCAATTGCATTGTTCAATAATTTTGAATACTAATATGCATCAAGTCTCTTTACTTATAGGATTATGTTAAAGAATAGTTTGAAAAGATAAAACATCAAGAAGAAGGTTTGATGCTCACTGCAGTGTTTTTTTTTTTTTTTTTTTTTTTGTGGTGAGGGGAAGGCTCTACAGGGTGTTCAGGATCTCGCTAGTCTATCGGACTCCTAGTGAACCACCTGTGGTCAGCCTCCAAAGAGCTGGGATTACAGGTACGTGTCACCATGCCATCTCAGTGGGCCCTGGGGGCTGGGCTGGCATGGCAGGCTTGGGGATCGAACCCCTGGCTCCTGCGCCAGGTGTTTTAACTTGATGAGCTATTTGTCTGAACTTTCACCTCCAGTATGTAGGAGACAACAGTGTCATTGCTGAGCAATACCCTTATTAGCCCAATATTGCCATTTTGTCACAGTCTAGCCATTTTTTGGGAGGATGACATACAGCAGAGAAAGTGGAGAATGTGAAGATTAAGTATGACAGTGAATGTGAAAGACTTTGTATGCTTCATGATACTCATGTTACTTCATGTTGTACGTAAGTCCTCAACACAATTTGGGACCTGGTAAATTGGGCAGTGATAAGGCTAGTAAGACAAAATTCACAATTAAAATGTATTAAAATAGTAGAAAAGTAGTGCTGATTGTGTCACTCTGGAAAGAATAAATATAAGTTGCTTTATGGAGTTCTTACACATGAACCACATAGAACCACATGGCTCAGAAGCATTGTGATTGAAGATGACTTAGGCATTTTATCAATTTTTTTTTCAATATTTTATGTATTTGGTTGTTGTAGGGTCTCACTATGCAGCTCATACTTGTGGTAATCCTCCTGCTCTCAGTCTCCCCAGCACTGGAATCACAGGATAGCCTGGACTCCTGTGGGTTCAGCCTGCCCTGAGGGCAGGGATTGCACCACCATCCCTGCATTTGCCTAAACCAGTACTTTAGTTCACTGAGCTATCTTGCTGGCTCTCAATTTTAAAAACTTAAGCCGGGCATGGTGGCGCATGCCTGTAATCCCAGCACTCGGGAGGCTGAGGCAGGAGGATTGTTGAGTTCGAGACCAACCTGAGCTACAAAGTGAGCTTAAGGCCACCCTGAACTGCATAGTGAGACCCTGTCTCAAAAAGACAAAAAAAAAAAAAAAAAAAAAAAAAAATTCTAAAAACTTTATTGTTTCAAGTATACATAAATTTAGCAGCTTAAAACAATACTTACTTATTTTGGGTTTTTGGTTTTTTGAGACAGGATCTTTATGTGTAATTCAGGTTACCCTGGAATTAGTCATTATGCAGCCCAGGCTGGCCTCAAACTTGTAGCAATCTGCTTGCCACAGCCTCCCAGTGCTGGGATTACAGGAGTGTGCCACCATACTTTGAAAAATATTATTCCACTGTTGAGAAGGTGAGGACCAAGTGAGTAGATCTCAGAGGAGATGAAATCCAAGTGTCAGTGGTGCTGTGTTATCCCTAAAGGCGCTGGGAGAAAGGCTTCCTTTCTTTTTCCCTTCTTCCTTCCTTCCTTCCTTCCTTCCTTCCTTCCTTCCTTCCTTCCTTCCTTCCTTCCTTCTTTCCATCATTCCTTCTTTCCTGAGGCATTGGAGGCAGCCAGCAGTCTTTGATTGTTGGCCTTTTCAAGAACCAGCATCACTCAGATTTCTGCCTCTGCCCTTAATCTCTCTGACTCAGCTGGACAGAGGGCCACTGTAGTAAGGGTCCCTGGAACTATGTGGATTACTAACCAATAAGCAAGGGTGACCACCCCTCTGCAGATCTTCAGCTGTGCTCAGTTACAGAGTGTGCTTCCTTGTGTAAGATGCCACATTCCCCCATTCTGAGAACTAGGGTAGGACATCTCTGATGAGCAGGCGTCATGTTGCCCATGACAGGCTTTAGGTAAAGCAAGTCCAATAAAAGCTGTGATTAGTCCTGATGAATGTTAGTATGATACCAGGTTTCAGTGATGGAAATGAAGCTTCTAATGGAGGAAACTGTCATGCACAAGATGCTGGGGCTAGGATGCTGAGTAAAGTGACAAACGTGGTGTAGTTTGCAAACAATGAAAAGGGTGATTAGGAGATGTGGTTAATATGTTTAAAAACCTATTACAGTGAAAAATACATTGCTGAGAACAGTGAAATGTGAGTCTAAAATGACAGGGAGTATTCTGAGTATTTTGCAAGATTCATGGTAATATGACTTTACTGTAAAATTTTTGAAATTTAAATGTTCAGTTGCACCTCATGACCATATTGTTCAGGTGCTCATAGCTATTTCTGTCAAGTAAAAACATTGCAATGTGCCCATAGAGACTGCTTATGCATAGATCTACCACTGGGAGGCTGTTGTCTACTCCCTACATTCAACATGACTGGAAAGTAAATATCAGGTCAGCTCAGGATGCTGAGGAATCCATGACAATGTGAAGAAGGGATATCAGAAGAAGAAGTCATGCCACAGTACGTTGAGAGCGAAAGGGTGCATTAAGGCCAATTAATGGCAATGAATCTATACTATAGTGAATGTTTTTAAAACTAAGTATTCACCATATGTTTGATCACAATATATGCACCATGTTACAAATATGATGCCACAAATATGGTGTATTATATGAAAAACAAGAGGTTGTTTGGAAAGATTTGCAAATAAAAGGGAATGTAGTATCTTTCCTCAAATGACTATGAGATTTTCATAGGACCATGAGATAATATCATTCTGTGAAACCCAGCCAGTTAGAAATTGAAGGAGGAAGGAAGGGTGTAATGTGCTAGAGCTCAGGGTCAGCATGATGAGGGCAGTGCTGTCCTTCCCCATCAGTCTTCAAGCCTGGACTTACCAAACACCTCTCTGCACATGGTGGTGCTGACAAGACATTGACTTAAGTTACATTACTTTTGTAGTCATTTCAAAAATTCTGACTTTGTGATTCCTTGCTTTTATTATCCTGGCATTATGTAGTACAGAATCACTGCCATGTTCATTACTGTACAGGTTTTCTCTATTTTTCAAATGAGAGTGTTTTTATGTAAGTCAGTATTGATCTCAGGTAATGGATCTTTAATCAAGGATTGAGTGAACTGGAAGAAGCAAGTACCTCTATGAAAGGGACCTACACTGTATCATAAAGAGAATGGTTTTGGGTCAACATTAGTACACTGAAAATACAGTACAGGCTGGTACAGCCCTTATGAAAATTGGTATAGAGATTCTTAAAAAAATCTAGGATTGGAGGCCCCATTCAAGCCAGCTATTCCTCTCTGAGATATTTTCCCAAAAGAATTGAAATCCTCATACCACCGTGGTATTTGTGCACACATGTTTATAGCAGCACAATTTGTCATAGCTAAATCCTGGATACAACCCAAATGCCCATCAACCAAGGAAAGGATAAAAAGAGTTGTGTACTTTTACGCAATGAAATATTATCCAGCTATGAAAAGATAAATACAAAATCTACAAAATCTATTATTTTGTAGATAAATGGGTGCAGCAAGAGGCAGTATTGGTAAGAGAAGTAAACCAGACCCACACGTGCAAATGCTGCATTGCCTCGCTAATAGGACGACATGAAGAGTAAATAAAATTAGAAAGGTGTGTTAGGTATTGTTAAAAGGAAAGAGTTTGTCCAATAGGAAGGAAAAACTGGGATGAGGAAAAGGACAAAAGGAGGAAGCGATATTGTATGGGTAATTGTACTGCCAATTGCTTCTGTTCTTTTGAAAAGTGAAGTTTATGTTTAAATTCTTTTCTTTTTATTCTTATATTTTTCTTTTTAATTTCTTATTTATTTATTTGGCAGAACGAGGGATTGAACTCAGGCCCTTGCACTTGCCAGGGAAGCACTTATTTCACTGAGCCATCTCTCTAGCATCTCTATAATTTCTTCCATAAATTTTTTGTCATTGTTCTATTTCTTTTTCAAAAAGAACCAATCTTGCTCCAGCCCTCTGGAGCCAGGCCAAGCCCGGGCCCAGCGAGTATGTGGGAGAGCTTCCCCAATACCCTGTACCCCCTGGCCTTCTCTGGATCCAGCCCAGGCCCACCTTGAATGAGACCTTTGCCTGCATGCTCTGGACCCCTCCAGACCCAGCCAAAACCCAGACCCTGCAAGTGTGGGGGAGAAGTTCTCCATTCTCTGGGGCCTCCTAGTCCCCTCCAGAGACAGCTGAAGCCTGGCACATAGGCCTGGGGTGAAACTGAAGCTGAAGTCCCTGCAGAGAGACTAGGGGCCAGAACCACCCAGCTAATCCAGGAGCAGAACATCTAATCAGAGGGGCACAACTGGTTCACTCCCAAGGGCAGCAGGAAGGAGCTGAGCATAGTAGCCAGACCTAAGCCAGGAACAACTGTATGAATTCAAACTTTGTAGATCTGCACCTGAATATCAGTAGGTGCTAAGGTTATAATGGGGACAGTGGTATACAAAATGACAAAAAGCAAAAGCAAAATGCAATCTCAGACCCCAAGCCTACCCGGAACAAGTGCAGAGGACACTAACACAGAAGAAATTGAGAATTACACAGCTGTAATGTCTGAATCAATAGTCTGAAGGAAAAAAACAGCGGCAGAAAGGCATAGAGGAACTAAGATGAGAAATAGCCTCTGCAACAAAAAGGAAATCTCTGAATTAATATCATCTAAAGTAAAGAATCAAATACAGAAAAATATGGATCAGATCAGAAATAATCTCTGTAAAAGGATTAATAACTGTTTCTAAAGAAAAAAACTGATAAAAAATAAAGGAGATTAGAAAAATGACAGATTCCTTGAATGAGCAATCCAGGAAAGAAATAGAATATATGAAGCAGAGTCAAAGAGATATAGAAGAACTTAAAATCTCAATCACAAGCTTGAAAAATTGAGTGAAAGTGAAGACAGAGTTTTAGATCTTGAAGATGCTGTCACAGCTAATGTAAAGGTAACAAAAGATCTCCTTTTTTAAAAAAAAACAATCTTGCATGTTTATATTTGGTAAAATAAACAACTAATTTGAAAATAACATTATACAACACAACAGCCATTGTTGAATTCTTATTACTTTGTTTAGTGAAATTTTGTATTATTTCTAATGCTGGTTTTTGAGTTACTATTTTGTATTCTTTAAAACATTTTAAAAAAGAAAAACAGTACAAATATTACAGAAGGACTGTAATACAGTTGTAACAAAGAAGATAAACAGTGCATTTCATTCCTGTTTTGTTAGCTAGCTCTCCAACACTGTAACAAATACCTGAGATGAGTCAACTGAAAGAATGCTGGCAGCCAGAAAGCGAAAAGTAGGATAACAAGGGGATGACCTCTAGACCCCTTCATGGTGATGCACCTGGTTGCCACATCTCATCTTTCAGGAGTACCCTGGACTGCAGATCCAGCTGGTAATACATGGGTTTGTGTGGGACATCTACCCTCTGGACCATAGTGTGCAAGGTGTTTCACAGTGAAGAGTAACAGTCTGCTCATCCTGGCAGAATGTCCAAGTACTGTGCACAGAGTGTGATGAATCCACTGAGAGAAAGAAGCAGCGATCACATTGCCCACATTTATACACAACCTAGCTAGGTATTTATTGTTTGTTTTCTTGGGTGTGCATAAATAAAATAGTTGTGTCCTTTCAGTGATGTTTGTATTCAAAGCCTGACACCTGTAATGGAAAGGAGGAGCAATTACTGCGCATTCTCAGCCCATGATCTGCTGTCTCTGAACATGGAAGGGATGATGGAGATAATCATTGCCAAGTCAACCCCACAACCTCTTTGCCTCCCCTACCCTAACTGCAAGCCACCTTTTTACCACATAATTTATTCACTTTAGGAAAGCTACTCCTATTAGCACCTGGGCGTTTTGGGGGACAGTCTCTATTCAAACCATAGTAGTGTTAATGAATCAAACAAACAAGATTTCTACCCAGATCATGGAACCTGAGAAGCTGTAGGAATCGGATATACTGAGTGGAGGCATTATTTTTTAAGAATCTGAATTATTCCAAATAGTATTTTAAAATTGATTAAAAGAGAGAGAGAGAGAGAGAGAGAGAGAGAGAGAGAGAGAGAGAGAGAGAGAGAGAGGGAGGGAGGGATGACATGGATTTTATAGCCTTTTTTCATACACATAATGCCTTGATGTACAAGAAGGAAAGTGTCCATCACATTGCTGCGTGGTGACCCAGGAGTGCTGCATGTCACAGGTTGTCTGCCTAGCTTTGGGAATCTAACATACATGTTTCTCAAGCACCTCGGTGGTTCAGCAGCATCATACTAAGAAGACATCATTATAGAGGAAGACAGTCCAGACAGTCAAGAGAGATTTCCTAAGGAGGCTAAGATAGTCTAGTTCTATTTCTAATAAGCCAATTATCTTTTTTGCAAATATCTCTTTCTAAACTATTTTTTACCTCATCAAGGAAGACTAAACTACAAACACAGAGAGGAGCCAGATTCTGCCCAGGTGCATGTCTATTGATCATAGTTTCTCCGTCCATCAGATAGGAGATACAAGACTATCAAGTGTTGAAGCTAACAAAGAATTGAATACTGACTGTGACAGCATTTTAACACATTTCAGTATAAAGTTCAAAATCTGACAAGCCAACAATAATTGCACTTATGATATGAAAACACCTGCTTATATGAGTCCCAGTTGCTATTCTCTCATTGCTTGGACAAAATATCCAGTACCCAGAACCAAGAAAGTAAAGGTTTATTTAGTACTCTTAGTGGAGATTTCAGTTCATACTCAGCTGGCTCCAGGGCACATGGCAGAGGGCAGTCATTCTTGGGGGAGGAAGACAGCAAAGGGCAAAGGGAGGAGCTGCGGCTGTAGTGCCAAGCAAGCCACTCCCCCTTCCTTATATTTTATGCAGATTATCCACTTCAGGGAAGGGGTAGCACTCACACCCACATCTCAGCATTGGATCATTAATTAATCATAAACTCTAGAAGCCTTCCCAATGACTGCATAAGGCTTTCAGGGGACAAATGGAAAAAAACCATATCATTCTAACCCTGCTCCCAAAGACTCATAAAAATCTCTTTATGCAAAAGGCATTTTAGTCCACCTCTAAGAGTTGCCAAATTGTTAACATCATCAGCATTGCTGAAAAGTCCAATTACTAAGTCTTTTCCAAGATCTGAGGCAAATTCTTACCTGTAATCCCCTATAGAAAGAAAAATTTAAACACTTCCAACATTCAGTGGCATAAGAAAAATATTACCATTACAAATGGTAAATATTACCATTACAAACAGCAGGATACAAAGCACTGGGAGCAAATTAAGTCCAAAATCTGGAAGAGTAAACATTAAGTCCTATAGTTCCATGTGGAACATCTGAAGCAATCTGTTGAAATTGTGAGCTCCATGTGGCTCTTCCTCTCTGGCACATTTAATGGTGGCTCCCATTGCTGCTCTCTTAAGGTATGACCTGCTCCCTCCATGCAACTTTCCTTAAATGGTCCACCTTAAATGGTTGCTCTCTTTTCCAAACTTCTGGGGTTTCCACATCACATTATGCTTCTCACTCTTTGCTTCACACACTGCCCTCTCAGGGACACATCACCTCACCTTCCAGGCCTTCTGAAATCTAGGTGGAAGCCTTCTTAACCTTAGAGCTTTTGCATTCAGCGTGCACCTAAAACCAATGCCACATGGGTGATGCCAAGGTCTGCTGCCAGCTAGAGCAGAGGCCAGGTTTTCTTCTCTTGGCTATAGGGTCAAGTGCCTGGACCATTGAGCACTCTGACCCTGATCCTGAGGAACAAATTCTTCATGCCATTGCCATTCTGGAACCCAACATGGCAGCCACTGCCATTCTGGAACATGGTGCTCTGTGACTTTCTCTTCAAAGTAAAGTCTTTCACTTTTGCAGTTTTGAAGCTGCAAAGGGTGGAGACCTGCTGCTTCTTGGATGCTCTCAGGTCATCTTATTTATTCTCTTGTTCCTTCTTAACAGTTAAGATCTTCTCAGTTCTATGTTTGCAGTCCACAGCTTTATTGGAGCTTCCTTTCTGGCCAAACTCACAGCACTTTAAATAATTCTGCTAGGTTCTTTGCTCTTGATTCTCCAAATAAATCTGTCTAAAAGCCCCCAACAATAGCCATGCCACTGCTTCAACATTCGATTGCCTTGAAATTTCTTTTGCAAGACTAATCAATCTTCCATGCTTAATCTTAGTGTCAAAGTCTCTGTACTTGAGCAAAATGAAGACAAACTTTCTGCCAAGCCATAACACACATTGTTTG
>PVKA01008028.1:52080-74964 GCA_004027165.1 Ctenomys sociabilis
GGAAGTCCGAGGTTTGGCCATATATAAACACGCTACGTTCCTACCGGGGAAGAAAGGGAGGGGAGACTGTGGCAAGGGGCCAGGCACCACCCGCGTTGCGCAGCGCACTGCCGGCCCGACCCCGTACCCGTGTCTGAGGGTGCATGTATCTCACGTGGGCTGTGTGCACTTCCGTCCCCGCCCCCCACCCCACCCCTGCCATCCAGTCACTGCCGGCTGTCGCTGCTATCACTCCTGCCCGAGTCTTAGGGGTAAAAGAGTGGGGCAGGCGGGAGGCTTCTCTGCGGCCACCCAGCCCTCCACCGCCTCTACCAGAAGTCCCGGCGGTGGTAGGAGTCGGGGTCACAGTACTTCATGGCAATCACTCTGTTGGAGAACTTGCGGCCGGTCAGGCCTTGCATGGCTTTCTGGCAGTCAAACACAGAGGTGAACTCCACGAAGATCTTAGAAGATGCATGTCCTCCACGATCTCCTCATATTCCTCGTACAGCTTTTACCTGGTCATCATTCAGGTAGTTGGGCAGACCCCCGATGAACAGCTTATGGGCAGAATCAGGGACCACCGTAGACACAACTCCAGGCACGTAGTCAGAGGGGTTCTCTGACGTGCCGGGAAGAGGCTGGTAGTCATGGGGCCTGTGGATCTTCAGCGACTGGCCTTGAAGATGATGCCAGCTTGGTCTGTATATGCAGGATTTCTATCAGCCTTCTGGTCTTCTAAGCTCTGACTGGAATCTTCCATACAGAATAGCCAAAGCTATTCTAGTGCTTCTCTTTCAGGTGACATCTCCAGGCTCTTCCTGTCTCTTCCCATAAACCATTCCCAAAGGCTCTTGAGCAACATGGTCAGGTATAGTCACAGCAATGACCCCACTTCTTGGTGCCAAATACTGTCTTGGTTACTTTTCTCTCATTGCTGGGACAAAATATCTGACACCCAAAATAAAGGACAGAAAAATTTACTTAGTTCACAGTTAGTGATGGTTTCATTCTGTACTCAGCCATCTCCAAGACAAAGTGGTACATGGCAGAAGGCAGTGGTCCCTGGGGGCAGAAAACAGCAGAGAGCAAGAGCCAAAAGCAGGGATCAGTGTCTGTGGCAAATAGCAAACTTCTTTCCCCCTTTATATTGTATTCAGACTATTTGCACCAAGGTGGGTGAAGCACTCACACCCATGATCTTCGCATTGGATCAAGAATTAATCCAGACTCTAGAAGCCTGTCCCAATGATTGCATGAGGCTTTGGGGAAAAATAGCCACAAACACAACACTTAACATTAGAAAAAAGGTGAGTCATAAACGTCATTTACTAAAATCTATGGAAATTATTTTTTAACCTAGGAAGTAAATGTTGAAAATTATATATATAATAATTTCAACATATATAATTAAAATTATATATATATCAGACTCATTGTGATTCTCCTATTTTCAGCCTCCTAAGTGCTGGCATTATAGGTGTGTGCCACATGCCCAGTCTGTCACTATCTATGCACTTCCAGAGTGGGGCCAGCGTGGCACACAGGGAATGAACCCTAAGCAAGCACCCTAAGTGGTGCTTTAGTCCGCTATCTGGCTCACCTGAAAATATTATATTGAAAAATTGGAAAAATACAATTTTGTACCTTTAAGAATAAAATATGAATTGATTGTAAATTTTATCCAAAGAAGTAAATGGCACTTTTCCACTTCATTCTTTTTTTCTTCAGTGGCTCAGATGTCTAAAGGCACCACTGTGAAGAGCTGCATGAAGGTGTTTCACCTGGAGGCTCAATGTCGTTGCCGAAGTACTGCACACTTGAGTTTAGCAGTTGGAAGCTCTGGATTCCTGGGCAAGGTGAAATTCACGCACTTTTCAGGCTCCGCATAATGTCATTATTGTATCAGCAAAAGGTCAACACAACCAGTCACTCCAGTGCCCAGTACTGAGATGAAGATGAGGCCCACACAAAAAACTTTGAAATTCAATGCCTAACATTCTCCTCACTGTGAGAGCAATGAATTGTTATTTATTCCTTATTCAGAAGAATCTAGGGATTTATATTATTTATATAATATAATCTGGGGATTATGTTATTGAAAAATAATCTCTTACAGAGCTATATTATAGTTATGTGAATGCCATCTTTGTCAGAAAGATTTCATTTTTATGAAGTCCAAATTTGAAATTATTTCATTATATGTAGACTCAAGTATGAAAACAAAGTATTTGGAACTTACCTAAACAATTATAATCATGCCATTGGATAGAAATGATAAAAATTGAACAAACATGTCTCTTGCTGGGTAAGTCAGCAAGTGATTCCACTGTTAATACTCAGTTTAAGGGCAAACAAAGATAATTGATGATATTAAATAATCCATACATCCAAAATCATCCATATAAATTCTTACCAGATATTGTGAAAAATACGTTAATAGAATAAACTCTTTAGAAAGCCACTGGAAGTTATTATAAATTACCTAAGCTCAAGACTTGGGTATTTCTCCATAAGCAAAGAACTGGCCTGGATGCACATATACATTATGGTGATTTGCAAGGAATTTGGAAATATATTACGTTTCTCATGTGGTGCGAGCAGTTGCACATCGCCCCCAGTAGCCAGGCTGCAGGTGTGTCAGGGAAGCAGATGGTCTTTTCACCTGAAGACATTAATCTTAAAGAACAGAAGTCATCAATCAGGTGCTTGAGCAGGTGGTCCTGTCCTGATCTCTTTGCCCCTTGTTCTCTACCCGTGGAGCAAAGATGAAATGAATTTTCTGTAATCTGATTTTATGAAGACAAGACAAAAAATGGTCAACCAAATCCAAAGAGTGGAAAACAACGTGCACTGCTAATGCCACAAATTAAGTTTGGGTAATGTTTTCCATATCCTAGTTAGATATTTCAAACCATAAGTTGCAAATGAACTCATAGTTCTAATGATTCACTTTGCAGATAAAGATGCTGAAACAGAGATACTTATGAATCTACTAAGATCAATGAGAAAGTTGACAAGTATAAAATACTTCTAGTATTTTATCTTAATTTTATTAATGAGTTCTAATTTTAACGTCCCCCACCAACAAACCAACAAAGCCCTGGAGAACCGTGGTCCACATCACACCTTCCACTCAATAATTTTCCCCATTGCTATCAAGATGTGTGAAAAGACTACTGGTCTGTAAGCCAGGAAAATGTGGAATTAGGTCCTATTGTTACCTGGGGGTTTACTATGGTTAGGACAAAGTTCACAGGTTTCAAGCTCTGCACTCTCCCCACAGACCTTCAGGTGTCGCTAGCACTGACTTACTCAGGTACCAGAAGCAGAAGGAGTCAGAGGGTGGGAGCTGGCTCATGCTCAGGTCATAGCAATGTCCGTCAACATTCGTTAGCCTGTTCTTTAAGAAAAGATAGGTGTTGGATGAAGCCTTTCTTTAATGTTGTAGTCATTCATCTGTGCTCTGGCTCTTCTGAAAATTATATGGGAAAGCCGTGAGTTGAACAATCTCACCGCTGGTGCTGTGCTGCCGACTTGAGGCAGTGTAACCTGCCTCACACACTGCTGACTCTGTTTACCAGCCTTCAAGGGCCAGTGATTGTCATCCAACATCAAATGAGAGGACTTCTCTCCTAGAAGGAGAAAATTATGAAACTATAGAAAAGCCAAGATTCCTTCACTTAGTGTGAGGCAATTTGATTTTGCTTGTGAGAGAACCAAAGTGGAGTAAAGCTTCTTATTAAACCAAGTTTCCTGATTATTTTTACAACATTGCAATGGAATCTAGGTCAAGAGTGGTGCTTTGGGCACAGTGATGGAACAAAGCTCTGTGTGTATCAGGCCCTACGTGTAGAGACTGCGTGTGTGGAATGCCGCTTCCTCTAGCTTGTTAGGCAGGTTGTATGATGACTTCTGAAGAATGAGCTGAGGACATAAGAGACAGTTGCCACACTGGGTCTGAAACAGTAGAACTCCCTGTTCAATTATTGAATCTCTCTCTTCCTTTGTCTAGGTAGAGTTCTGTTGAATTGTCAGGGTGAGAAGATCTAAGTAGGTTTGAGAATGGCTTTTGTGGGCTTTGGGTAAGAAACTGGTTGTATTAAGTTGCTAAAATATAAGACAGTTTCTTACCCAAAGAAAAGCACATTCTATTATGACTAGTTCAGGTGTTTAGGCATGCTAAGGGATGGTCCAGATTTTTGCGAATATGAGATTAAAGAAGAACTTGGATTTAGAGATAATCACGTGGACTACCTTGCACCCTAGAGAACAGTCTGTAGAAATTGAAGTCATTGTCTCCTTAGCTTGATGTGAAATACTTTCCCCCTGTCTGATCGCCTTCGTCTTCTATTACAGCTGCAATGTCACATTAGGGAGGAGAAATGCATACTAGCAGTGTAAAAATAGAATCCTCCTCTTGAGTAGACGCCACCTGCTCTGCACGCAGTTTCTCATTCTCTCTTTAATTTTAGCAAAGTGAATTTGACAAGATCTTTCTATATGTAGAATGCTGTCAATGAGGGAAGTGCATCTACTTTGTTCTGGGGAATGCTATTAGCAATGATAGTCACAGATCAGCAGCGCTGTGGGGAGACACTGCAGTGCAATCAAAGGATGCCTGTGGACTGGCCGAGTGATTAAAGAATCAATCATTGGCTCTGGGAGAATTATATCTGTCTGTTTAAAACAATTTAAACCCCCTGAGGTACGGATTCTTATTCTGCAAGTTCCTCTGTGCACAGAAGTCTTATCATTCTTTATGCAGAGCACGGTGGTGCATCCTGTAATCCCAGCCCTATTGGAAGATAAGGCAGGAGCCACTCCTGAGTTGGAGGCCTGTCTGGGCTACATGGAAAAACCCCACCATGAAGTGGAAGACAACATTATCTCTAAACCTAAAGTGTGTCTGAAGTATATTTTGACATCACAGAAAGTAATCAGCATACTATGTGCATGGTAAAAAATAAAAAAGTCTGCCATTTGCCTAGGCAATGGGAACACAGACTAAGAACTGTTACTCTGGGTATGACAGCAAGAGGAAATCTGCCTACTTTCTATGAAGAAAAAAAAAAAAAACTAAGCAGAGACTTACAATTTAGAAAATTGCTTGGGAAGTTTGTAAGGTTTCTTGCCCCAAACAGCTTGCAACTCTTCTGTACATTTAATTGGGATGTGTGTCCCTTGGATAATGTTAGCGTGCTTTGCTTGCTAGGCATCCCTGCTGCTTGTCTGATTGTGACCACTGTTTTTCATTAGAAAAATAGATTGTAATTCAAGAAGAGTGACACTTGAAGTTGAAAAAAAAATAGAAAAGGCAGCTTGGGGCATATCATTCTAAGTGGTGAATTATGTTTGTGTATACTCGGGCAGTGTTAAGGTGTACGTGGTGTGCATTTATAAATGAATGAGTGGACACTTGGGCACTTAGATAAACTTGTAACACTCAGCAATAGTCTCTAAATATTATTGGTAAAAATAATATCACAAAACATGATCTAGACACAAGTCTCAACATACATTAATCTTCTGACGTTTTATGTTAAATTTGAAGTTCCATCTTAATCGTGCATCTGTCTTGTGTTGGTGATTTCCCAAAAGTATGTAAAACCGGAATTAGAACATTCTGTACTACAAAAGAAATCCTTTATGAGATGCAAATACTGTTGGGCAATATATTATTTGTTCTCTTACTAATATTTATTTTCTATACTATATTTACTTGCAGTTTTCCATGCAAACCATGGATTATATTTCCCTGCTCCTGAATTAGAAGTGTGCCCCATAGCTTGCTTTGGCCAGTGACATGGCCTGTGTCCAGATGTTCCCTTGAGCTTCATGCAGCCATATGCAGAGCTTTTGAAGTCAGCTGAATCTAGGCTGTGTGATGCAGAATTAGTGGTATGATGCAGAGGTTAAGAGCATGACACTGTTAAATCAGTCCACTGGTTGGTTTAGCAGAGTTCTGGGTGTAAAGGACAGCAAGGCTTTCCTAGGCATGCATGGCTCCTCCCCAGAGGGGGTTAGCCTGGAGGAGATAAAATAGAGCAGCAGACTTTCTTCTTCCTGCCTCCTGCCCGCCCTGCCATGGCTGGTCTCTCCTCTGCAATGCCTCTCTGACCCACCACCTTGTCTTAGAGTTAGCCGACTGGATTGACAACTCTACACACTGTGAGCCGATATCAACCTGATCTTCTTTAACTTGTGGCATTCGATGATTTGTGTCTGCAGTGAGAATAGGAATGGTGACCACTTGACCTTGTGCTAGACAGGGGCAGGAACCTCTAATCTGCTGTCACAGTTGGGAGCTTCAAGGCGAGTTCAGCTGGCCCAAATCCCTCTGAGCAGCCACACTGCACTGCTGTAACCACGGAGTGTAGAGCTTTCCAGGAAGCACGCTGGCAGGGGCTCGGGTACAGTGAGGGTCCCGTGTCAGCCGGGTGCGGCCTGGGTCTTCCTTCGGAAAGAACCAGGCACTCCAGATGCAGGGAACTCGCTGTCATCTGCTGGTATTCTGCGTCCACGTAGGAGCCCAGATGGAGGTGCCTCATGAGGCCATGTTCCCTCCCCTCCCCTCCTCTCCTTGGCCTTTTTTTCATTTCTCTTTTCTTATTCTTTCCTTTCCCTTTTCCTTTTCTTTGTTTCATTTATTTTTCTTTTGGGTGTCAAAATCTACTCTGGTTTTTCTTGTCTTGTTTATTTTTTTGAGATGGTGTTTCACTATGCTGCTCACGTTGATTTTGAAATCCTGGTCAAATGGTTTTCCTGTCTCAGCTCCTCAAGAGCTGGGACTACAGGCATGCGCTTCCCTTTGTGTGTAACATCCTAACTCTATATGAGGATTTGAAAAACCTCCATAAACTTCTGAAATTTCTGGATTTCATTCTTCTTCCTTTAGTTTAAAACAGCATTTAATTCCTTTTTTAGTCTTGTGCATTGCATCCTGGCTACACTTTAGGTCACACATTGCCATGCCTATGACATGTAAGGTGAAGCTCAATACTGTACGTATTACAGTGACTTATTTCCTTAAAATCGAGGAACCCCACATACAGGTGTAGACAGCCAACAAATAGTGCTCTCGCCCTGGCAGGGTTCAAGACTGCTATGCACTGTCCTTTCACCCAGCTCTCGTAGGCGCTGTGCTATGTGATCAGCCTCTCAGAGGGTGCTGGGTCTTACTCCACGCTATTGCGCCAACTGTGATGCCAGGAGTGGTGGCGCGCCTACGTCCAGTACTCAGCACTCAGGAGGCCGGAGGGCCATGAGCTCCAGTTCTGTGTGGGAAACTTGGCAATTTGGCGATATCCAGTATGAAAATTAAAAAAAAAAAAAATAAAAGGGAGGAGGATGTAGTGTAGTGTGAAAGTGTTTATAAATTTCAAGGCTGTCTCTGGGAAACTAAAATTAAATGTGCTTAAAAAACCTCTACTACTTTACCAGGAGGAGAAGTGTGGATAAAGTCGTCCTAGGAAGAGAGACAAAAGGAGCTAAAAGAATCAAAGTCAGAGAACCACGCTCGCAATACACCTCCAGATTTGTTATGGACACATCTGGGACGGGCTCCAGGGCTTGTGTGGGCCATCAACGTACACAACACTAAGTCTATAGCATGAGCCAAGGGGGAGCAAAAGGCCGCCCAAATGCACCTGAGCCGTGGTTCTTTACTGTACGTTACCTCATTTTATAACTTTTATTCTAGACAAGGGAAATCCGAAGAGCAGGGTTCCAAAAACAGCCTCAAAGTTTTTCACTTTATAACTATATTTTTTCAAAAAAACACAACAGAGAAATTTTATTTTGTAATACTTTACATGATTTTAAGTAGATATTAGTTTATTCAAACAATTATAGTAAACTAGCTTTATGTGTTTGCAAATTTGTAATCATCAGAAGTAATTTTAATAAGTTGTTCTATATTTAACAGAGTTAATTGCGTTGATCATGCGACTTTAAAAGCACAAAGAAACCTGGATCATCGCAGAGCCAATCTTGCTGAAAATCATGTTTGTTTAAACTGAACCAGAAATGTATTACTCTTGTTCCTTTGAGATTGTGACTTTTGTAAGGAATTAGCATTCCACACTCTAGTAAGTGTTCATTAGAAAACAAGATATATTTTCATTTATTGAAACATTAGACCTAGTTACTATGCTGCAGATCCTAGTGAAGACTTGGCACACCCAAGCTGAGTGAGGATGGCTGCCTGAAGCCAGAGCAAGGGACAGAGCTCTATGCGGATCCCAAGAGGTCTCCCCTCAGCTTCCTGCTAGCTCGGTAACTGCAGCTTCACCAGAAAGAGCTATTACTAATAAAGATGCTTTTTGCATTTAAATGCATTTATTAAAATATTAAAACTATGATATAAAATATACTTTCTTATTGGTATGCATAAAACATCAGTAGTAAGTTTATTTCCTGCTATAATTTCAAAGTTGTTAGAGAGAAATTTTATTTGGAATATCTTGGACACATGCAATGTGATGGGAATGCATTTGTGCTCTGTACTAGCAACAGGCTTGGAGTTGCACTGCCTGTACTCTGGTTTCAGGCATACCCTTACCTGCCCTTCTCCCATGGAAAGGTGGAATTTGTGTTCCTTTTCCTGAGAATATGTGGGGCAAGTCACCTGAGCACAGAGCAAGGGTTGCTAAGTGCCTTCTGTATGAGTTGGTGGGACCTCAGCCTGGTGATGTGAGGAGAGGCCAGCGAAAACACAGCAGCAGGGCCACAGTGGGACAGGTTCGCCAGGCAGCAGCCCAGGCTGGGGCTCTCAAGGGTGACCAGGAGAACAGGAAGAAGTCCCTTGGCTGGAGCCAGCCAGCCTCCACCCTACCTTGAGAGCTCTTGGCAGTGTGCAGCAGCACCATGCGTGGGTTGCACTTCCTTTGTCCACTCTGGGGAATAGTGAGTTACACCACCCAACTAAGCCAAGTTAGCACTTGAAAATGCCATGCTAACCATGCACAAGTTGCCTTCATTTGGGACAGCAGTGGAAGAGTGTCTGCTGGAGGGTGTGTGTGAAAGCTCAAAGGGGGAAGGGGACTATAAAAGGACATCTCAAGGATGCCAGCAGGCACAGAAGTGGAAAGGAGGCAAGGGGAGGCTCTGTGAAGTCTGAAACAGACACTCGTTTGCAGAAAGGGCTGCAGCCCTGTTTTCTGTGGTGTTGTGAAGAATGGAAAATGTTTCCAGCCATGTTGAGAGCATAGCTGAGATGGTATCTTGGCATCCTATGTTGACTGTTCTAAAGTGTGAGGGGCAGAGCAGAAGGACCATGCAGTAGGAGCTCCACACAGGTGGAATCCACTCAACTAAAAAAGACTTTCCCATTTGTCATTTTTTTCAGATGATAAAAATTTTGCAAGGTAAAAGCAGAAGAGGGGCTGGGGAGATGGCTCAGTGGAAAAAGTGCTTCTCTGGCAAGGACAAGGGCCTGAGTTCAATCCCTGGTTCAGCCAAAAAAAAAAAAAAAAAAAGCAGAAGAGATTCCTGGCCCAAGATCACACCTGGCCTAGGGTTATTGGTTCTTTGTGAAGATCTCAGAGGAATACAGGGTGATGCCTCAGAAACTTCAGAGTAAAAGATCAAAGGCCTTCAAAGGACTTCGATATGAGTCTTGTAAATCCTCTTAATTAAGAAAAGGTCTTCACACGTCTCTGTGTTTGTCCTACAGCAGTTTTGTTGGGCACCCAAATAAAGAGCAGTTGACAGAAGTGGTGGCACATGTAGCTGAGGATTGGCCTGAACGAGTAAATTCTAGTAAGAGTTATGGAAAATGCACAAACTTTTAAGTATATGGCTTTGTTTGGGAGCGTTGTCTGCTTGGGCTCAAAGGAAAAGAGGGAGCATTTGTGGGCTAAGGGTATAGCTCGGTGGTAAAGCACTTGCTGAGTATAAGTGAAGCCCTGGGTTCTATGCCCAGCACAGTACAGCACAACACAGCACAACACAAGGAATTGCCAGTGTCTTGTGGGAGGAGGAAGGCTGACATTGCTGCTCTGTCTCCTACTTGCTTCACTCCTGAGAAGGGGTGGTGATGCAGAGGCCTGACCCAGGAGCTCTGCAGAGAACCCCAGGACTTGGGAAGGCCAGCAGGAACCCCGTGGGGCTGGGACCTGGGGAGCTGGATGGTGCTGGCTGCCTTGTGCTGCTCCCTCCTGACAGGACAGCACTGCTACTGGCCACCAGCAGCATCATTTAGGGGTCTGCAGGATCTTTAAGCTGAGCACAGCATCCCAGAGGAGCTGTTCTTGACTCACCCAGGCAGGAGCTTTATCTCTGAACCCTGAACCTCAACCTGTGTCTGATGGTGATGATCCTCTGAGGTTTTACATGAGTCTCACAAAGTGACTCAAAGTTGACAGTCATTTTGAGTTTCAGGGGATATTTAAGTCATTTATATCAAACAGTTTAGTTGCAATAAATGAAATTCTTCGAAATGCTTTTTGTTAAGAGGTGGGGATGTTTGCTCTTTCTCCTTGAACTGGATGGTTCTATGATTGTAGGAGGGCAGACACTTGTATTTGTTTTTAACTCTTGTTCTCATGGAGCCATGTCAAGAAGGTATGCCATCACATGTAGGTATCCAGTAGGTGAAGGTAGGTAATTAAAGAAGTGGAGCCGGTAGGGGATCTCAAGCACCTGCAGGAGCAAGAAAGCCTCTCTGGTGACAGCCTCTGTAGCAGTTGAATGACAATTCCCAGCACTCAGCTGAGCCCTGCAAGGCAGCACCAGGAAAATGACAGTGGAGCTGCATGCTCTCTTCCAAGACAAGAGGGCTCTGAGGTTATTTATTGTGAGCTATTAGTAACTGACAGCTACAAGAAGAGTAAGGATAGCACAGCTTAAGTGGTTTATTATATTTTATTTTTTAATTTTATTGAGAAAAATTGCAATGAGGCAGTTTCAAAACAGGTTGGCAGGAGAGTTACAACAATTAATACTTTGCATATTGTTGTCTTTGTAGTAGTCATTCATAGCATAAGATGAAGACATGATATCCTGTCCAAACACTATTAGTACAACACTTACATCTTATTGAATTAATCAAAAGTATATACATATCTATCCTAACTATTTTGTATGTACAGATACAAATTTTTCCTACATGTATATCTCCTTTTTTGTTTAATTTTGGCTATTCCATTGCCATCTAAATATTGTAGGTGCATGAATTCAGCAAAATATTCCAATATAATTCACTAGTCCACAATAGTAGTGGGTTATCCACAGGACTGGCAATGTCTGAATTGTTGACTTGAGCCTTCCCCAGTTCAGCATATTAACATGACTTCACTTTTCATATCTTGTTTCTATACTTTTCTGCTGAATCATTAAGACCAAGGTAAAGCAAGACCTGTATAACAAGAAATATGACTTTTGTACCCGATAAGGTCAGTCAAGTCCCCTCGGGACTTATCCTGAAACCCTGTACCACACTCTGTGGATCCTTTGTCAGTGTCAAACATGTGGATGAGTCATGGCCATTGCTTGACCAACTTGCTTGCTGTGAAAACCTGACAAAATTTTTACTCTCCATGTGACTCTCCTTAGGCACATTCTACATCATTGATCACATTCCTCTGTGGCCCCATAATTTCCTTGATCAGAAAATTTGAGACACAACTGAGGATGTTACAGTATAGGTTCTCCTGTGCCCCAAGTCCTCTCTGAGCAGCTAGGTGCACTGGTTTCTTTACCTGGATGCTTCCATGTTGTTAGCAGCTTATTGTAGTTTCCAGACAGTGTGAGACTGCTTGGGATCCCGGAGGACTTGCCGACAGATTATGCGATAAATTAGAAGTCAATAATACTGCTTTTTGACTTTCAGTTAATACTAGTTGTTGCTCATGGGTTGAGACTCAGTGAGGCATACATTGTTTTTCATTTACTGGTTGCAAAATCAGCCTATGTCTTCACTACTTCTTCCCAAGCAGACATTTTGGAGGATAACGTCACCAAGGGAAGGGAGATGCACGTGTGAGGTGCTGTGATGTTGCCAAACTCTTCTGCCCTCTTTGGCACACTGGATCTTAAAATAAATTGCGTTTTGAACATGCCGCATGATCATTATTTTAACTCCAAGATCTAAGACATTATATTTGGAAGTTATTTAGCTTGTCTCATATGTGTGGTGTAACAGGGTTTTGTTGTTTTTCTTTTGTTGTTTGATCACTGCAAATCAAGATGGCTCCTATTACTTTGCCAGTGTTTTAGAAGGTCATTAGTGCTTTAGTTGAAAGATCTTATTTTGTATTCCCAGAAAATGCCTCCTTTCTTCTGTAAATTGACTGTTAACAAGCAGTTTATAAACCATTTTAATTAATACATCCACTGTTTTCCTTCGTGAATTAAACACACTTTCACAGGAAGGGGAGAGCTTCTATCATAAGCTTTAGTTCAAAGAGGCTTAGGATTTCACCTACAAAAGTAATCTGCTTTTAAAACCTCATTTAAGCTTTATCTGGCATTACAAGCTCAAAATCCTATATACTACTTTGGAGCAGAAAGTAATGGAATTTAAATTTTGCTACACAGATTTCATAGTGATGCTTGAAAGGTTTGATTTAACTAGATAAATGAATTCAAATCTGGGATAGTAAGCATAAGGACACATTTTGTATGTATGTGCTGCGTCATGTAATAGAGAATTTTACTAGCAGTTGTATGTCTTTAATAGAGATAAAAGAAATTGCCTTACATTTTAATATGAATTATTAGATACAAGACATGATTTATATGTATGGAATCATTACCCAGGGAGGTTTCAACTATCTCTGGAAGTTAGTGGTCTTCATGGAATCATGTCAGTAAAGTTCCAAATGGAAGAAATCTTCAGAGGCACTGAGTCATCTGTGCTCATATTCTATTTATTCTGTTTAACAGAATTTGGAAAATCTTGCACTCTTGAATATTTGCATAGCTCCTCTAAAATTTTCATTATAAGTTCAAATAGGTCACATTACCCTTTTATACATTGTGAATATTGGCATTTGAATTGTAACCAAAGGACTATAAATGTTAGATCGATTTTTATGCAATTATACTTCACGTTTTTTTAAAAAGTATGACCATTATTCATTAATGATCAGAAGTTCATACTTACCTTTAACCCCTGAACTTTGTTTAGATTCCTTAGTCTGTAAAAATACTATAAAAGTTTAAAATTATTTTTCCTCATGTGCTTGTGTGGAATTTGTTCATTCAGTGAAACATAATCCTGGGCAACAAAGACAAGGCACAAAGCATTACAATTCCTGACTTGTGATTATACTACAAAGCTACTATGATAAAATTAGCATGGTATTGGCAAAAAAAAACAGACCTGAGGAGCTTAGAAGATTAGAAGATGCTTAAGCATCTACGAACACACTCAGCAACCTTATCTTTGACAAACGGGCCAAACATACTTACTGGAAGAAAGATAGCCTCTTTAACAAATGGTACTGGTAAAATTGGCTCTCTACATGCCAAAAACTAAAACTTGAAACTTTATGCACTAAGCTGAAGTTAAAATGGACTAAAGATCTAAACATTAAAACAGAAACACTAAATCTCCTGGAAGAGAAAGTAGGTAGAAATCTTGAAGACATAGGGGTAGGCAAAGAGTTCATGAATAAAAGTCAAGTACAGGTAGTACTTGAAAGAATTAACAACTGGGAATTCCTTTTATTGAGAAATTTTGCACATCAAAAGAAATTAACAAAGTGAAAAGATAACACACAAACTTGGAGAAAATCTTAACTAATAAGCACTTGGACAAAGGTCTGCTCTCTAGAATTTATGAAGAACTAAAAATCATTAGAGCTCCAAAATTTAAAGACCCAATTCAGATGGGTGTCCGAAATAAACACACACTTTCCAGACAACGAAATTATAGAAGCAAATAAATATATGAAAAAATGCTCCACTTCACTAGTCATCATGAAATGCATATTAAAACAACACTGAGATACTATCTCACCCCAGAAAAAATGGCTGTCATAAAGAAATCAACCAATAACAAATGTTGGAAAGTCTGTGGGGAAAAAGGAATCCTTCTCCATTGCTGGTGAGAACGTAGACTGGTACAATCTTTATGGAAATCAGTGTGGAGACTCCATGAAAACCAGGACTGGAAATCCTATTCAGACCAGCTATCCCCCTACTGGGAATTTTCTCAGAGGAACTAAAAACATCGTATCATAGTGATATATGTGCACCTATGTTTATAGCAGTGCAATTTATGATAGCCAAATCTTAGAAACAACCAAGATGCCTGTCACCTGAGGAATGGATTAAAAAGATGTGGGTACTTTTATACAAGGTTGTATTACTCAGTTATAAAGAATGGTAAACTTGAAGCCTTTATATTTCAGCTGATGCCATTTGAAGAAATATTCATAAGTGAAATAAATCAGATCCACATGTGTAAATATCATATAATCTTCTTAGTGTAAGAACTCAAAAGAAGAAATAAAAATAGAAAGGTACAACACAATTAAAAGGAAAGTGAGAACTTAAGGATTAAACAATGAAGAGAGGGCAAGGAGAAAAGCTAAGTAACATGACAAGGAAAAGCCATACATTTAACTGCACAAGATGGTGAAGGCAATGATCCTGAAAATCTTCAGCAGGTTTTTGAAACTAGCAGTTAATGAGTAGGATTCTCACCCTGACTAATTATATATGCTGATACCTGTGAACTAAGGAACTGCACTGAAGGAAGTCATGTTTAGTACTAGGGTCATGCTTGGAAGGCCTGTCATTCTGGTCTTCTAGATACTTACTGCATGTCATATCATACCAATTACTGCCATCCTGTCTGTCAAGTAAATGTTTGTTTAAAAAGAGTAATAAATGAAAACAGGAGACAAGAAAAAAATGTAGTAAGACTGTCCTGCTACATTGCTGTATATGGTTAGATTTCTAAATTTCTGTGTAAATATATGCAATTGTTCTTTCCTATTTTTAAATATTTATTTATTTATTCTTCACATTCTGTAGGGATTTAAAATTTAACATATCAATACTTGATGGAAAATACCTGTTCCATGTTATGTCTAAGATGTTTGTTATTAAGACAGTGAGGTTAAGTTCAACTACCTATATTACAGGGTAATAATATCATTAAGCTTCTCTTCTGAAGAGTTAACAACTGAAGTTTGCAGACCAAAACTTGGAGAAAAATAAGGGCAGCAAGGAAAGACAACATTTTGGCCCTAGCCTTTCAAGGTCAGTGAGGACTCAGAACACAGGAGAACCTGTACTGTAATATCCTGTAACTCAGTTGTGGCCCAAATTTACTGATAAAGAAGATTATGGGACCACAGAGGAAAGTGACCGATGATGTAGAGCATGCCTAAAGAGAATCACAGGGACAGAAAACATTCTTTCAGGCTTTCACAGAGAGAAAAGTGGTCAAGCAACAGCCACGACTCATCCACAAGGCTCACACTGACAAAGGATCTACAAACTGCGCGGTAGGGTTTCCAGGTAAATCTTGAGGGGATTTGACTGACCTCATCAGATACAAAAGTTACATTTCTTATACAGGTCTTGCTTTATCTTGGTCATAATCATCTAACAGAAAAGTATAAAAATGAGGCATAAAAAGTAAAGCCATATTAATATGCTGAACTGTAAAAGGCTCAAGTCAACAACTTCTGATATTGTTAGTCCTATGGATAACCCACTACTATTATGGACTACTGGAGTATATTAGAATATTTTGCTGAATTCATACACCTACAATATTTAAGTGCAAGGGAATGCCCATCTCTGACAAAATGACACCAAAAAAAGTGGGCTACAAATGAATGACCATTTTGTATATGTATATTCAAAATAGGATAGATGTACAGCTAGTTTGTCTTAATTCAATGAGAAAATAATTTTTTGTACAATAGTGTTTGGACAGAATATCATGTCTGCATTTTATACTATGAATAACCACTACTAAGATAACAGTATTCAATGTATTAATTATTAAAACTGTCCTACTAATCGGTTTTGAACCTGTCTCATTGAGGGCTGGTGAGATGGCTCAGTGGAATATGGGATTCCCTGGCAAGCACAAGGGCCTGAGCTCAATCCCTGTTTTTCCCAAATGGAAAAAAAAAAAAAAAACCAGTGTCATTGTTATTTGTTTATCAATAAAATTAGTTTTAAAAAAGAATGCATTGAAAATGTTAGTATAATTGTTTTAATCCTGCAGCCTAATAATAAATTTGTTATTTGATAGATTCCCATAGAACTGAAAGTCCTTAATGAACCATTCCATAATTCTTAAGTAGAGCACACACACACACACACACACACACACACACACACACACACACACACACACTTTGGTAAAGGAAAGTGAAGCTGTGGCCTCCTCCATGGAAGACCTGTCTTCTACTATTACATTCACCTTCTCCCAACAAAATATGGGTGCTAGCACGCAGATGTGTTATAACATTTTTATTTATGACCCTTGAGAAGACTTTTAGGATTTAGATAGCAATTAAAATTATAAAAATTATAATAAATATAGGTGCTGGCCAGACAGCTCAGCAGACTAAAATGCCTGTTTAATCAGAGCGCAGCAGCCAGGGCTCGACTCTGCACATGCTGTGTGACTCAGCCCCCAGGGGCGTGCTGAGACGATGATTGAGTCTGGGTGTGGTGGTGTGATCCCAGCACTCGGCAGGCTGAAACAGGGGAATCGCTGCTAGCCTGTTCTGCCTAGTAAGACCCTATAGACCCTGCACCAAATGCATAAAAAGTAATAGAATTATAGCAAATATAATTGATCAACTAGGGCTGGCCAAATAGCTCAGTGGATTAAAGTACCTGATGCAGGGCCCAGGGGTTCAATCCCCAGGCCTGGCGTGCTGGCCCCATCCACAGAGTGCACTGAGACAGCAACTGAGACTGCGCGTGGTGGCACACACCTGTAATCCCAGCTCTTGGGTGGCTGTAAACAGGGTCACTGTGAGTCCCGTCTAGTAGTGAGACTATGAACATCCTGTAGGCCCTTCCCTAAAAATACAAAAAAAAATTTAATCAAGCTAAATATATGTTTTAGCAAATAATGAAAAATAATAGATCATAATAACTGAAATTACAATATGATTATAGAAACAGAAGACATGCTTTAGAAAGTTTGTTTAATCATATGGAAGACAAAAAATCAAGTTTCTGGTCCAGGGTGATAGCTAGGCATTCTAAGCATCTGCCTGGCAAGTGCAAGGACCTGGGCTTGATCCCTGGTGCTGCACACCAGATTTGCACTGCCCTAAGCCCACAGAGCTGGCCAACCACCCTGGATATGGTGGCACATTCCTGTAATCCCAGTGCTGGGAAGGCTGAGACAGGTGGATCACTATGAGTCCAAACTGTGTAGCAAGACCCTGTACCAAATAAATAGATAAATAGATTAAATTTTTTTTAAATAAAGTTTTTTGAGAAATGAATTTCTTACTAAGATGAATTTGGATTAACAATTCACATGCACTTAATAAAGGAGAAATGTCAAGTCCTAGAAACCAATTAGTGCACTGGCTAACTACTGCTTTCAATTTAATTGATAGGTGCTGTATTTTTGCATGATGAATGAGGTTTGTATGCTCTTTTTTTGTTTAGTCCCATCAGATATGGGTATTGCACTGGCGTCTAAATACTATATGTGTGTGACTTCAGCAGAACACTCCAACACAGTGCAGCAGTCCACAATAGTAGTGGGTTATCCTTAGTTGTTTACCTGAGCCTTTCACAGCTCATCATATTAACATGGCTTCACTTTATATACCTCATTTTTATACTTTTCTGTTGGATGGTTAAGACCAAGATAAAGCAAGACCACACTTAGACTGATTGTTTCATAATATTTGATAAAACTAATTGCAGTTATGTTCTAAAGTACAATATAAATTGAAGGAAATGACAAGGATGTTGATTCTTGGGTTTCTATCTACCTTGACACACTTTGCTCTTGAGTTAGCAGTGCCTTTCTGTTGCAGTGGAGAGAATGAGGCTGGCCAGGTCAGCAGAGGTGCCCCACTGCATCTTCCTCTTCACTCCCGGCTGTCTCGCGGTGGACAGCTTCCTCGCACGCCCGCCTGCCGTGACGTGCTGCTTGTGAGGCCGCCTCCCACGTGAGAGCAGAGCCATGGATGGAGCTAGAGCAGCAGGGGTGCATGGGAAAGCCTTCCTTCTGCTTCAGCTGATTGTCTTAGTCACAGAGCAGAGAGCTAGCACAAGTGTCAGCAGTATGTCAGGTTAGCTGGCTCAGAGGCGTTGTGCTCTTCAGAATTGCCTTAACAGCATGCACGGAAAATGCGTACAGATTTTAGCGCGTCGAAGCTGGCCTCCGTGCTCACCCTTGCACCTGTAACTCCTTTCCCTATGTTCACTTGGCCCAGACTTGCCCTGCAGAGCCTAGAGGGGTAGAGGGAAAGCAGGGAGTTATTTTTATTTTGACTGAGGTGAGGCCCGTCATAGCTATTGGAACTGCGAGTTATAGCATATTACATTGTGAATGAGATGACATTTGCACCTGTGTGCTGTGACATCACCTCCATAGCAATCTTTCTAGCAAACCATTTTCATCATGTTGGTTTCAAGTTGATGAAAAATTTTATGAATCTGTTTTTGCTGATGGACATTTAGAATATCTTTCAGGGGCTGGGGAGATAGCTCAATAGAACAAGTGTTTGCCTTCAAACCACAGGGTCTTACGGTCAATTCCTAGTACTGCAAAATAAATAAATAAATAAATAAATAAATAAATAAATAAATAAATAAATATCATTGAACATACTGACTCAGTACCTCTATGTTGATTTAATTTTGCACAAATGTTCAATATTTTAGCTTGAATGGCGTCTTCAGGATGTGACTATTGTAGCATTCTCCCCCTATTTCTTGTATTAAGGGAAGAAAGCATTCTTGCTTACCTCAGGTCAGTGTTTCTCATGAACATAGATGCAAAAATACTCAATAAAGTAGTAGTAATTTGAACCGAGATGTGAATGAGAAGAGTCAAGTGAGGTACGTGCCAGGCATGCAAGCCTATTTCAACATTTGAAATACAATGAGTAAACTCTTTCTAGAGGGGCCAGGGAGATGGCTCAGTGGAATAAGCTCTTTGCTGGCTAAACAGGCTAAGAAGGAACATCACAGCTCTATTTAAGATAAATAAAACAGTATGATGACATTGACATTCATTTATGATACATATCAAGGCATCCTTGGAACAGAGGAAAACATGCCTGGATGAACTTCTCCGATAAAGAAGCTGCAGTCAGCGTGATGGTGACAAGTTAGGTGACCTGTGTAACACGGATGGTGGGTCAAGACGCTGCTCCCATACTCTCCATTCAGTACTGGAAGTCCAAGCTTTTGCATAGAAAATGAAGTAATGTGTGCACAGTGTCAGAGGAAAGAAATAGCACTGCCTTTGTCTGAAGGTGAATTGATCACCTTCGTGGGAAAACACAAATGATTGACAAAAATTAAAAAAAATCATAACAAGGTGATGGAATACAAGGTTCACAAAATCAATTGTTTTCCTATGCACAAGCAACAAAAATTAGAATACTGAGTCAAAAGCACAACACATAAGATATTTTTAAAGTAATTTGTAAAAAAAACAAAGAAATATTTAGGAATGTTTCTAATAAAAAGTGTACAAGACTTTCCTGAAAAAAGTACAAAACCGTTATAAAAATGTCAAAGTAGAACTTTGAAAAGTGATATATTTCCTGTTCATAAATAGGAAAACTAATCCAAGCACTTGGGAAGCTGAAGCAGGAGGATCACCATGAGTTCAAGGCAAGCCTTGTCTACAAAGTGAATTCAAGACCAACTTGAACTACATAGCAAGACCCTGTCTCCAAGAAAAAAAAAAAAAAAAAAAAAAAAAAAAAAAAAAAAAAAAAAAAAAAAAAAAAAAAAAAAAAAAAAAAAAAAAAAAAAAAAAAAAAAAAAAAAAAAAAGAAAATTCAGTAAATAAAATACACAAGACCTCTTAAAACTCAGCAAGTAGAAATAACTTCTGATTCTATAAGGCTTCCTCAACAATGAGAACTAACCTAATTTTAAATTAGAATGAGACTGAACAAACAGCTCACAAAAGAAAACAATCTAAGTTCACAGATCAAAGTTGGAGAAATAGAAGAGCCACAGGCCAGCCAACATTTTGGCCCTCGCCTTTCAAGGTCAGCAAAGACTCAGGACATAGGAGAACCTGTACTGCAACATCATGAAACTCAGTTGAGCTCCAAATTTTCGGAACAAGGAGATTATGGAGCCACAGAGGAAAGAGAGTAAAGTTCTATAGTGTGCCTGGGGAGAGTCACATGGAGAGAAAACTTTCTCTCAGGCTCTCACAGAGAGAAAACTTGTCAAGCATTGGCTGTGACTCATCCACATGGATGACACAGACAAAGGATCTACAGAATAAGGTAAAGGACTGTAAGATAAACCCTGAGGGGACTTCACTGACCTCATAAGAAACACAAAGTACATGTGTTGGTATATAAGTCTTGCTCTATCTAGGTCTTAACCATCCAGCAGAAAAGTATAAAAATGAAGAATAGATCGCGGGAGACCGGCCAGAGACAGCGCGGCTGACTCCGCCATCCTCCTCCATCCCGCCCACGCCCGACCAGCCAGAGACCAGCCTGAGACAGTGGCTGACTCCAGCGGCCTCCTGGTTCCCGTGCCAAGCTCGCCCAGTGAGAGCGAATTTACAGGACTCACCAGGCTTCCCAGATCAGTGAGAGTGTGGTGAATCTGAGGGAGAGCCTTTGGCTTCTTCCCACGCGCACTACGCGGATCCCTGTCCCCACCCCCTCCAAGCCAGTGACTGGCCTGTAACCTCAGGACCCACTCACCAACACTTCCCCGGATCCCCTGACCTAAAGCCCACTGATTGAGTGGGAATTTCCCCGATTCTCTGGGCATCAAATGTCAGTGAGTGTAGAACCTCAAGCCCGTCGTGCCTGAGATACATTTCCCAGGGATTAAGATGCCTGTCACCTCCCGTGGCCTGGTGACAGCTCCAGGCACACTGTGCCAGAGAAATATTTCCAGGTGATTACTGGTCCCACCCCACAGCCCCAGACCCAGTGCAGGTCAGCCTGGAGTGAGAACTCCAAGCCTGCCACACCAGAGGGACATTTCTCAGCAATCCACGGTCCCACGCTACGGACCGAAACTCAGCACAGCCTGGCCTGTGAGTGAGGGCTCCAGGCCCACTGCACCAGAGGGACCTTTCCCAGCCTTCTTGGGTTACGGCCTGTAGACCCGGACCCAGCACAAACTGGCCAGCTCAGTACAGCCTACTCAGTGAATAAGATCATCCACTATCCTTTTGTGAGCCCAGAAAACCCACGAAACCCCAGGCCCACCCACCTTGGGAACGCCCTGCACGACACAGGAGGGCTGACCCCAGGAACCAACATAGGGGAACCAAAGGAGCTACAGCAGAAAAGGAACTGAACACAACAGCTAGACCCAGGATAGGCATACCTGGAAAATCTCAAACTTAATAGACTGGCACCCAAATCTCATAATAAGCTAAGGTTATAGCTGCACCAAAGCTCTACACCAAAGGTCAAAGCTCAGTGCTATACAAAATGACAAAGAGAAGGGGAAAAATGCAATCCCAGACCTCGAGTCCATCAGGAAGGGCAGAGGACACTAGCTCAGCTGCAACGAATGAAGTAATAGATACAGCAGCAAAGGAACAACAGCAGAAAGCTATAGAGGAAATAAAATGAGAAGTAATTCCACAATTTAAAAAAGAAACATTTGAATACATAGAATCTGAAATAAAGAATGAATTCCAGAAACATTGGGTAGAAAAATGATGCTCACCCAGAACAAGTGCAGAGAGCACTATTCCAACTGATACATATGAATTATCAGCATCTGAAGCAAAGAAACAACAACAGAAAGATCATGAGGAACTCAAAGCAGAATTAAGTTCTGAAATCAGAACTTTTTGAAGTCATACGATCTGAAATACCGAAACAAGTCCAGAAATATACAGAGGAAATCCAACTTGGAAGAAACACAGCAGAAAAAGAATTAATAACTACATTTAAAGAAGACATGGATAAAAACATTGAGGAGATCAGAAATATGATGGATTCCTTGAATGAGCAATACAGAAAAGAAATAGAACACATGAAACACAGTCAAAGAGATGTAGAAGAACTAAAAATAGCAATCACGAGTCTACAAAACCGTCTGAGTGAAAGCGAAGACAGAGTTTCAGATCTTGAAGATACTGGAGCAGCTAGTGAAAAGGTGAGAAAGGATCTCTTAAAAACAACAAGAATGCAGGAAAAAATAAAATAATCCATCACCTGCAGGATGACGCCAGAATGAACAATGTGAGAATAATTGGTATCAACGAGAATGAAGGAGTCAATAGAAATGACATAAAAAGAATTTGGGAAGAAATAATAGCAGAAAACCTGCCAAATATGAGGAAACAATCCAACGTTCAGGTCACCGAAGCATACAGAACACCAAATAACCTCAGCCTAAGTAGAAACACACCAAGACATATAATAGTTAAGATCGCAGAAATCCAACACAAAAATAATATACTGAAAGCTGCTAGAGAGAAGAAGGAGCTCACATTCAAAGGAAAACCCATCACAATTACAGCCGACTTCTCTGCACAAACAATGAAGGCAAGGAGAGCATGGAGCAGAGTTCTTCAGGTCCTACACGAAAACAAATTCCAGCCCAGACTACTATACCCTGCAAAACTCTCTTTCAAGTTTGATGGAGAAGTGAAATACTTCCACGACAAAGAACAACTAAAGAATTTCATGATGACAAAGCCATCCCTCCACAGGCTGCTGAAAGAGGTTCTAGAGAGAGACCACAACGACCAGAACTCCATGCAAGAGAATGGAA